>JAQIXJ010002475.1:0-15746 GCA_034700185.1 Phthiracarus laevigatus | reverse complement strand
CTGTCTGCCTGTCTGCCTGTCTGTCTGCCTGCCTGTCTGTCTGCCTGCCTATCTGTCTGTCTGTCCGTCCGTCTGTCCGTCTGTCCGTTAGTCCGTCTGTCCGTCTGTCCGTCTGTCCGTCTGTCTGTCTGTCTGTCCGTCCTTCCTTTTGTTTACAATCTAATGTTAATTAAGTGATTTTGTTCTTTACCATAAAAAAGGGATTTACATACTTCTTACATTAATAAAACTAAAGCTTTTGACCTATTTTTTTTACTATTAAAGGGATTTTGATGTTTACTTAAAAAAAGGGATTTCGCACATTTCTTATTCTAATAAAGGGACTTCTCCTATTTCTTATTCTAATTAAGGGATTTTGATCTTTACTCTATCAAAGGGATTTCACAAATTTCTTATGTTAAAAAGTCCTTTCACCTATTTCTTATGCTAATAAAGGGATTTTTAAGTCAAATAGGACAAAAAATACTGTCAAAAATACAAAATTATATGGACAAAGTTGGCAAGAATCTGATAAAAATAGCCAAAAATTAGGTTAAAAATTTAGTGGCATATGCCGGTTTTGACATAAAAATAGTTATTTAGAGACTCAAAAGGGCAAAAAATTATCGAAAAATAGCCAAAATTGGCAAAATTAGGCTAAAATGTTTCATTTGAATATACGTTTTAAGTTTGTTTGAAGCGTTGATTGTTTTAACTTCTTGTTCATTAAAAGTTAAAAACATTTATTAGAATAAGATATCGTTTGGGATCTCTTAATTAGAATAAGATCTCTTTTAAAATCCCTTTATTAGAATAAGAATTCGTTTAAAATCCCTTTATTAGAATAAGAAAATGGTAAAATCCCTTTATTAAAGTAAAGATTTAAATCGATTTATTAGAATAAGAGTGCGGACGATGACAGACGGACGGACAGACAGGCAGACAAACGGATGCACAGACAGACGGATGGACATACCCAAATCCATATATCTTCCTAAAAAGTCAGATAAAAAATTCTAAAATCTAAAGTATTCAGTCTAATTCAATACACGTATAATAAATGTTTAATTTATTGTCAAGCAGAGATACGGATGTCAGTATTTACAGTGCATTAATTTTTTAGTAGTAGCCCGAGTGTTTGCAATAGTGGATGAATAAGTAATCATTTTAATTGTGAGCGAAACAGATAACATTTTATAAACTTGTAAATAATATTTCATTTACTCACAGTTAAACATGAATGGCACTTGAATTGCTTTTCAAATCAAAGAATGCTAGAATTTGTTACTGTAAACTTTTAAAAAATGAATAATCAGGAATAATATAAATGTAATTAAACTATACTATCATTTTGACTTAATATAAAATTTCTTCTAAATAATTTAATAATGAATCAGCATTGTTTACATTTCATATGGTATTTCGTTCGTAATAATAGTTCGTAGCCATATAAAATGTTGTCAGGGGTAAAGGTTTAATATTACTTATTGCCGACAGCAAATAAAGATTTAATGAGACGGATTATTTATTAATATAGAAAAGTACCGAATTAAGTTGTCGTGTGAAATAAAATCGAGCTTTTCTTTCTTTGACGACACTTGAATAATATATTTAAAGGGAAGTCAGAAGTCCATATCTATCTCTTATTCATTAATATGTTTGTTGAACAATTAAAGTTTAGAGATTACATCGTCTAAAGTATATCTGTTAAAACACTATGAAAGTTTATTTTAATACTTATGTGAATCAAAATTTTCTAAAATTAAGATTACAAATCAGTTTAAAAACACGTAATAATTATATGCTTATAATCAATTCAAAACTATTTAACCCAATGAATTATGTAACAAAATTATTTTGATATAAATGTTATTTTTAATTGTATATCTAATAAATATTATTTTACATGTAAAATTGAAACATCGATAATGATTATAAAATTAGAAAATATCGTCCATCGATTGAGAAATAGTCCTGTTTTGCATTGACGAATAGTTATTTTGCTGCACAGAAGCAGTGGTTTGAGCTGTGACTTCTTGTTGCTGTAGGTTTTCAAAATAAGTGGAATGAGAAACTATAGCGACCAGTATTCTTAATATCACATAAAGTATAAACACAACAAACATCGCATAGAAGAATATGAGTGAGAATGCTATTATTACATCAAAGTTGATGGTTGTTATTACCATACTATAATCACCGATACTTATAAAAATATTGTTAACACATACATTTTGCATGTGCTTTCCTCTCAATTCCTTTTCATTTTCTTTTAGCTGTCTACAAAAATTTTTTTGGTTTGAACGTGTAGCGTACACTCATTGTATTCAGAATTAGCAATAGAAATGAAAGTTTTTAATATGGTACCAAAAAAGATTTGTTTTAAGAAAATTAAGAAAAAAATGCAACTGTTCATCTATAATATCGTTGTCCTACTTTTGTTGAATTTGTCGAAAAGTTGTCGCTTAACTTTATCATAGCATTGCTCGTGTTTGATTGAATGCGATGATGGAAATGATTGGCTCAAAATCAGCGCTTTTTACAGCGATATAATTACTTGTGTGAGTGAACGAGAATAACGCAATCGCGGAGCCTATTAGTAGAGTATTATATGGTGATCAATGACAAAAACATCGCGCTGTGAGCATGTATGTTTTAAAGTAGTCTCAAATTAGAGAAATCATTAAAGTATAGTCATCAGCTGTTGCTTACATTTATAATGTTCTAGAAATTGTTTCCAAACAACACGTTGCTTAATCAAGAAAAGATTAAGCAGATTAGAGATAAACTTTAGTTAAAAATTGACTCTATAGGCAAAGCTGTTAAAGAGCTTACAATTTCTATAATAGCTCTAGAGAATAGAATTCTTAAAGCTTAACAAGTGGTTTCTTACTTAGCAGCACGCCTTTACTCACCAAAGTTATAGGTAAACGCTGGAATACAGGAATAGTGATGATAAGCTATTAGAAATTTTCAAAATAAGATTACCTTGTGACTGTCCGCTTGAGTCAGCGAAACCTAAAGATTGCATAATTGATGAAGTTAGAAATCTTATTACAATAAGTTTTGACGTTAATTCACGGATAGCTAAACAACAGTAATGGAAGAAGACCCATTTGTTTTATACACAAAGAAAAATAATTCCTTATGCTCAATTAAACATTTCAAAAAGCATTCAATACAGATTTAACGTTTATGGAAGGGAATCAATCAGTTTCCACGCGTTGGCATTCATTGAAAATCAGATTACAAAATTAAGTATAATTGAGGATACGCAAAAAATTATTTAAAACAAGTCGGTGTGTTTTCGTAGTTTTGGGATGTATCTTAGAAACGTGCTCAAACAAACAGATAGACGGAAAGCCTGTTCATGATATTTTTTTTAATGATTTTGTAAAATTCTCATTGCTTAATTTGTGTATTCCTTCTTTCCATCCGTACGTACTTCAAGACGACTGTTTGTCCTATCAGTATGACAATTAAAATTACTTAACGTTTATCATTTTTGCAAACTTCGTGAATTTAATATTAATAATTGTAATACTTTCCGTTCAAATATTCTTTTTTTATTATAACAGAACAAAGAACTGTATTTTAAAATATTTTTCAATTATGAAAACAATGATTATATTTTTATTATATATTATATGGGTTCAATGGCCAAGTGGTTTACTTTGATCTTTTTAGCTCAATTTGAAAAGTCGAGCTGATGCATTTGAAATGTCCGTATGTGACTGTGTAGCCTTTTTAAAATTTTTATGATTTTTTTGATTTTTTTGATTTTTTTGATTTTTTTGATTTTTTTGATATTTTTAATTTTTTTCAGTTTTTTTAAATCGTTTGTATCCATAGTGTTATACTAAAATGCAATCATAAACTTTGAAAAAGTGATCTTTACCTTTACCTATGTTGTCTAAATAGCAAATAATCTGATTTTCGTTTTACAATCATTGAAGTTCTTTTCATCTATAATATCAAATACTGTCAAAAATTAAATAAAAGTATGATTTGAAGAAGTTTATTTATATTGTTATGTATTAAAAATTTTCAGGCGTTTCCTAAAACGTCAAAGTCTAAAAACTGCAAACTGCAACAAATGTCATTTAAACTTTCGGAAGTTGCCATTATTCTCCGGGCTGTACAATAATAATTCCACTTGTTAGATGCTACTGAATTGTGCTTGTACGGTAGATGAAACTGAAACTTGCAGTTGCCAATCGAGTAGGGTTTTATATGATACTGCTGCCAACAGCGGCAGATGCCACTAGTATCAGAGTTCTATGCTAAATTACCGCCTACGAGCTGCAGATTTTACTGAATTATTCGGCAGCTGCCACTGAAAGATTTGGCAGCTGCCACTAGATTCTGGCTTTAAACGATACCGCTGCCAATAGCGGCATATGCCTCATGTATTAGGGTTCTATACTATTTTAACGATTACTAACGGCAGAAAAAACTTAAGTTCGAGGCACACTACTAAAACTTTGGGCAGCTCCCCTGTATTTCGTAGTAGATGACATTAAATCTTTCGGCAAATGCCGTTATATTCCGGTCTGTTTACAATAATAATTGCAATGATCGACAGATGCCATTCAATATCGCCACAATTTTTTTATAACTTTGTTTTTTCGACCTTAATTAAACCCATTTATAAAATATTTATAACCACCCTGACGCAATTTTCCTGCATTTTTGGGATTCTTAACCTTAAAATAGACATGTTTGGTCTTTCTTTTGCTTATTTTGGATCTAATTTGGCATTTTTGACATAAAAATAACTTTATTAACATAACGAACTTTTATAATTTACATAATTAACATAACAAACAGGTAAAATCCATTTAATAACATAAATAACAAAATCCCTTCAATGACATAAGAACGTGCACAGACGGACTGACAGACATACGGACATATCCATGTCCATAAATCGAAATTTTGCAGTTAGATGAAAAATAGAACAAACACTTTGAGGCAATTACGTTGATTTTATTTATAATTAAAATAATAAATATGTGCAACAGTTTAATTAAATATTAAATAACGTATTTTTAAGTCGTACCTCTTTCTATTAAAGTCTGTGCAGCTTTTTGATTTTAATTTTGATTTTTATTATTTTTAAATGTTTTTTAATACTTTATTATTGAAATGAGTTTTGTACTATAGAATATTTTAAATTTTTTACACTTAACTTCAACTTTTTGAATTTCTTAATATCAATAAAGTGCTAAATGTGCGATACGAAAATTTTTTTGTTTCAAATTTTTTTAAGTTTTAATGTATTAAATTTTTGTTTAACAACATTGTATTGATAATTACTAAAATTAATATCTATATAAATTTTTTTACAACAATATTTTTTAACAAATAGACTTTGATTTCAGTTTTAATTGTTTTTAATAGTGATATATAAGTTTATACATTTGAATTATTTTGTTGAAGTTTACTCAACTGTTTATAGTATTATTACATTCAGTTCTTGATAGCGTGTTAACTGAAATAAGCGTCAGTAACTATTAAAAAATGTAAATTTAATACTGTAAAATAAACTATAAATATTATTATTGTATATTGGTATATTGAAAATAGTAAATACACTTGGTTTAGCGTCCTACATCATTTATATCATGCCATTACAAATATTTATAATTTTCGTAAAAACCGATACTTATTTTTTCAGGGAAAATAATGAAAATAATAGAAAATCCAAAGTAGACTTACAAGGAATAAAATATAAAAGAAAACCAAAACAAAAATTGAAATTTAAAAAGAATCATCATTTTCTAACTGAATCTTACTTAATAAATTTAGAAATTATAATTGTTTTGATTTTTTAAAAATGTTATGTCATATTAAATGTCTAGTTACCAATAATTACATTAACTTTTGATTAATCTATCATTTTTTTAAGCATCGTTGTATAAAATATAATGAATAATATAAGCCCGTATTTCTTAATTATTAATGCCAGTTTCAATCCATAATTCTTGTTATTCATTAAAATGATAAAACCTTATTAAAGATTAATGTGAACAAATATTGAAAATAATAAAGTATGTTTTTGTCGGTACAGTCTTACAGGCAGATAAACGGACCAAAAAATTTTTATTTAGAAAAAAAGAGCTTAAAAACATTATATATACTATGAGTTTATAAATTACATGTTATATTAAAACGGCCATAATTTATTATAATGGAATCTAAATACGACTCAACTTTAATTTTACTTTTGCGCTTTAACTTTAATGTTTTACTATTAAGTTTTATATATAACATTATTTTTCCAATTAAATTAATTAATTTTTAAACTAACTATTATAAAATAAGGCAAACTTAAGAAGCCAAATCTTTTATTTTCTAAGTGTAAGAAGAAATAACTAAATCTTGTTAACAAAGATATAGTTAGCAAAAATTCGGGTCGAAGTTTGAGACCGAATGTGAAATTTAAAGATTAAAATTTTAGTAAAACAAGATTACAAGGGAAATTATAAAACTAAGTTGGAAACTGCTTATGGTAAAGGAAAAATGTTTTACTATCAAGTTTGATAAATTACATTATTTTTCCAATTCAATAAATCAACATTAAACAATATAAATCATGTAAAAAAAGACTGAGCAAATTTTCGGGTCGAAGTTTGCGACCAAGTGCGAAGTTTTAAGATTGTATTTTGTACTTATCATAAAAATTAAAACGCTTTTAATTTAACAAGTTAAACTCACAGTTTTATTCTCATTTAAGTTTGATTCTAATTTTAAATTTCAATGAATTATTTTTTAGATTCATTAGTTTGGCCGTTATCTAATAATTTTTTAAGTTTAAAGCTCATAGAATTTCTGTTATTCTGTAGACGATTTTTAATTTTTTTATGATTTTTTTAGTTTTTCCAAATTTGTCAATTTAATTGTGACCTTTTTGCATAAAATTGAAAATTCCACAAGTCTAAAGTTAAATTTTACATTACTTTACTATTGTTTACAAGACGAATTAATTATCTTTTTTCATACATTTATATTTTCGAAAACCTCTTTAATTTTTCTACTTTTTATAATTTCGTATTTTATCAACTTTTACTTATTTTAACTCTTAAGCAACTGCTAAAGCTCAGCTAGCTATTTCAATTCAAAGGTGTATTAAAAAACATTGATTTTCTTTTTTAGATGTCTAATATCAGTATTAAATATTGTAAAGTTAGTTAAATTTTTATGAAATTTTTTTAGTGAACTGTTAATTAATTACAGTTACAATAGTAATTTAGGATTTTTTACGAATTCTTGCTCATTATTAATTGAAGCCTCAGAGAGTGAACATCAACTTTTTATTAGAAGACTAATAAATATTTAATTATTTACAGACTATCAACTTTAAATAAACATTTTAACAATATGGGTTCGAAAAAAATTTGTAATAAGAAAAAAAGACCGATGCAGTGTGGCGCTTGAAGGCAAAAGGAATAGATTAGTTTACCAAAAATGAAAAACGGTTGGATGACGAGTGGCGCCACTATAAGAAGGTTAAGGTTTGTCTTTGTTGGAAAGATAAAAGAATGACGCTAGAAGAAGATAGAAAAGAATCAATACTACCTCGTTAAAACCATTGGTCTTAAAAGAAGAAGGTAAGATTCCGTGAATGGATTGTTTTTGTAAATACTAAAAAGCAGTAATCATATTTTTAACTAGTTTTAATAAGAAAATTAAAATTTTAAGTTTAAATTTAATCACAAATTACTACAAAATTCTAAAAACTTTTTTGTTACGATAATTCTAAATCCATTTTCAAATAATTTATAACATATAATTCTAGTAAAATATATGTACTTTTTATGACATTTATTTAAAAAAAATATAATTTAATGTTTGATTTAATATTTTATGGCTCTAGTTTTTAAACTGTAATATAAAAACATAATAATTATTTATAAATTTTTTTCTATGAAATTTTTGATAGTCCTTTTCGAATATCGAAGCCATTTCAAGATGGCAAACGTTTCAATCAAAAAGAATAATTTACATTATAACAACTTGTAAATTATTTTAAAAAGCAGAAACCTGCTTGTAAATTGATAGCTGAACTTACAAATAATTAAATCAAAAAAAAAAATCATGAGTTCAAAAAACTTATAAACTGTAAATAAAAAATTAATCAGTTATTTAGAAAGTATCATATTAATAGTTCACAATCTTATGGCCTGAGAAATTCTCTCACTTTATTTTGTTGTTCTTGATTGAAGTTTATATCTTATACACTTATTTAAACACTTTTTTAAAATATGCAGTACTTTTAATATAGAACTTAATTATTTTCTTAGTTTTTTACTCCTTGATAGTGAATTTATTTTACAAACTTTGATGAAATAATTGTAAATAATTCTTGACGAACAATAGTTATAATCGTATTCAAAGTTTGCATTGTTTTCTAGTAATTTTAAGTCATTTCTAATACTTAAATGTAAAAATATTGTTAAAAATTGAAAAAGATTCTGTCTGTTGGAAAAAAATGGTAAAAATGTTTTAATGTTGTTTTATGTTTGTTTAACATTTAGGCTAAAACATCATTAATGAGTATTGAATAAAATTAAGAGACATTTTTTAAAAAACCTTTTATTTGTTATCCAATAAAATTTTTCTTGCAAATAAAACTTTTATTTATTTATGCATAATTACAAATTTTCACTTTGAATTTGAATAAAAATATGCTCAAATTGAGAGAATTCACATACCCGTAAAATTACTGATCTAGTGAAAAATTTTAATTAAAGAATCAGATTTATCGTTTAGTTTTATTCTAAATCGAGATGCGAAATTAGTTAATTAAATATTCTTAAAATTTATTCAGAAACATATTGATAACTAATAACTAGTAGTTATATAACTTAAATATTTCAAAAAAGTTATTTTTATCTAACATTTATAACTATGCTAAAAATAACTCTCTATTTTATATTATTTTTAACTAATTCCAGGTATTTTTAAAATATATACAATTTGGAGTATAATGGAAAACATTGTCTCTTTTATCAGATAAGTTTAGGGAGGGTTTATGTTTTCAAAGTATGATTTTAAAAGTATTTTAAAACCTTTTTGAAAAATGTTTTATGCACAAAATACTGCCATTTAAATCATTTTAGATTTTACATGTCTTTAAGAAAATCATTAGATTTTTATTAAACATTTTTTCTAACTATATGACAGATTATTTATAACTAATACTTGTATATTTTGCATTCTTTTTTCTAACTATTTTCACATCCTTAACTATAAAGTATGTTTTTAAGGATTGTTCTATGTTTTAATCTTTAAAACATATGGGTTATTGATGTCACTTAATATAAGTAACAAGTAGTAAAGTACTACTTTGACATGGAGTTCCTAGAGTTAATTCTTGTATTTTCAACTTTATTCGCAAATTGTTTAACAAGCGCACTGTTTAACTTAAAAAATTAGAAGATATGGAATAATGGCAAGTTGTGTAAAACGTTTTGAAATCAAATCAAATCTCTAAAGTGCTTTTTGAACAATGAATTTTAACAATGCATTTAAAACTTTTTCAAAAAACTTACAACTATATTAGTTTCAGTTAATACTAACATTACCAAATGGAGCCACCTATCCACATTAACAAAATTTTATGCGTTTATTTAAAAATGTATTTTCAAAAATTGAATTCGAGTTCTGGACCACTATTCGAAGGACTGTGGGCAAGAACTCGACTTATATAACAACAAAAATATTCTTTTGTAGTTTCTGTGTGCAGTTACTAAATATATGTGAATTTAAACGCGTTTTCTTAATAATTAATTGAATAAAAATGATGATTAAGAAAATATTTTGCTGATACCCAAACTAAAGAAATTTTCAAAAAATAAAGAGGATACACGCGAAGCGTAAATAACAATTCAAAACTTGATTCGCTTAGACCAAAGATTTTCTTTTTATGAGAATATTATAATTTTTATGATTAATAGTTAATTGCACCATTTTTTCATCACATTTTTCATCTGTTTTTTCATAATTTTTGTATAAAAACAATTATTTTTTTATTCATTCGATGTTTTGTCGGCGACTTAATAAGTAGGATGCTTTAAATTGTAATTTTTTGTAATAAAATATTTAAACACGAAACAAGTGTTAACTTTTAGGGGAAAGTAGAACTCACGATAAAAGTGAAGAGGTGAAAGAATATACTTTTATGACATTGTTGTGAAATTAAAAAAATTGAAAAAAATCAAAAAAATTGAAAAAAATCAAAAAAATTGAAATAATCAAATAAATAATCAACAATAAAACGTTTTTTTGGTGAAAAGGGAATGCATTAATTTATAATTCCAATAACAAACGCACATAACTATTCAAATAAAATTGTTTAATCAAAGTCACCTTATTATTAATGTTCATTTTGTTTTAATTTTTATTTTATTATCTAAATTGTTAATTAAAAATATAATAATTTTTTTCCTAAACTAAATGCAAATTTTCATGATTCACTAAACTATTGAATGGAAATATATTTGAATCCAAGGAAGCATTTTACAATGTTAGTCATTTTTTAAGATAGTTATCATGATTGTTATTAATTTACTTGAGAATAATTAATAAAATGTCTTTCTAAACTAATCAGTAACAAAAACAAAATGTTTTAACTATAAAAGATTTTTTATAAAATAAAGTTATTAATAATATATTTTTCAAAAAATTACAAAATTGAATATAAAATAAAAATGAACATTAGTAATGCGATCACATTAAATTTAAATCTATTGTTGGCTTACATTATTGATTTCAACTTTTTATACACAAAACTTTTTATTATCATTTTTATGTACTTTAAAACATAGTTATAAATATTACGTCAATGAGTGTTTTGAATATCATTAGTTTTACTGTTTAAGTGTGTCATAACGTGTTTTATTATAATAAGTTTGACTCTTAACCAAAATTTACTCATATTTGCCCAGATATTAACAGTTTGTGTACCGATTTTGTCTCAGTTTTGACTAAAATTTCTCCATTTATATATATCATTTTTGACATAATTTAAGCCATTTTTTGCCACTATTAAAGCCAACTTTGATCCAATTATTACCAAATTTTTATCTTTATTTTTACCCTTTTTTGTAATTTAAAAATTCTAAAGACAGATACACAGACATGTCAAATATAATAGATGAATTTGTCAAATTGAGCTATATATTTTATTTTTTCAAAAAGGTGACAAGCTATAGGACAGAAGACAGAAAATTAACGATAACTGCAGCAATACCAAAATCCATGCAATTTAAACTGTTTCAAATTGATCTATTTTATAAAAAAAAATTAATTACAGTTTATAATAAAAAATTAAAAAAACCGACTTAAAAATATAATTGTATATCTTAATTATCCAGCATGAAACAAGTATACAACAAATTATGTTTGTTTTGTTTTAATAATTTTTTCCACACAATCCAGACACCGTCACCCGACAATTTACATTGTTTTTTAATTAAACTAATTTTCATGCTAAATTATAAATATTAATTGGAATTCTAATACGTAGTTAAAATTATTTAATAACTATGTTATAAAAATTTATAAACTTATTGCTTGCAACAAATATTTATGTGTCCTATCGTGATACACCCAATTAGGCGGGGTCAAGCTATATATTATGTTAAATATTAGTTTAAATTTGGTTTGTTAGAGAATAATAAATTTTGAAAATGTAAAAATACAAATAACCTTAACACTAGCATAAGTAATACTTATAACAATGTTTTAAAGCACACAAAAATTATTATCGAAACAATAATAAGAAAAAGTTTTGTTAAAAAATGGAAATCAATAATGTAAGCCAACAATAGTTTTAAAGTCAAAGTGAGCGCAATACGAATGTTATTCTTTTTTGTATTTAGAAAACCGTAATGGAATTATATCATTTTGTCACACCTGAATTTTCAATAATTTTTATTTATAATACCTTAATACAAATATACCAAGTTAATATACCAGAAACCTTATTTTAACAGATGTTATATTCGCCACTCAAATGGCTATGATCTCTAGCTATTATTTCATTATCTTTATAAGGCAATTTATATAAATAACAATCATTTGCTATATTATATGAAAAGGTTTGTTAAGTTGTTTCATTGGATTAATTTCATTGAGATTTAACGTAATTTTTCAGAAACAGTTTTCAAAGACATATAATATATTTTTTATCATTAGTACCACTAATAAATATTTTGGTTGTTCACTTATTTTGAGTCAAAATGTGATTCTAATAATTTTGTATAATTGCTACTTGTAATAACGTCATTCAATCTCAAACTATAAAGGCTTAAATTTTATGAAATAGATTCAGTAAATGAATTGGCAGCAAACGTAGCACCAGGTTTTGAATGTGAGCTTCTCAATGAATCACAACCTCTTAATTCAAGACGTTTTAAAAGAACTGAGTGCACTTTTGACTATTGTATTACTCACAACATGCATCATAGGTTGCCAAATTTGTTACAAGCAAGCAATGAAATCTAAAAAATATTTCAACAGATTCTACAGAAATTGTCAGGAGATCATAAATAATTTGTTTTTGTACTAACCACTTTTCATAGGTATATCGATTTAGTTATTTATTATCTTTTAAACTTAACAAATTAAAAAATTATAAGGAGGCAGCTAAATAAAGCAATTTGATTCATCAGAGTTTTTGACAAATGACACTCACATTTTAACCTAGCTTTTGGTCTCAATTGTGTAATTTCGCTTATTATGACGTTGTTTTCAACTATTTAAACGCATTTCTAACCCAATTATTTGCTATTTGGCCTGAAAATATTTTTATTAGCATAAGAACTTTGTATTATCCCTTTATTAGAGTAAAGAACAAAATCAAGAGTACATTAATGTCATGAAGTACGAGGAAAGTTTACGAATTCATTTATCAAAATATCAAGAGCTTGTTTACGTATATTTACTTTTAAAATCGGATTTAGGTTTACAATGTTATGATATAGTTTAGTATTTTGGAAAATATCTGTCACGAATTGTTTTCATTAATAAATTCAACGAATAATTCAATGATATCTTTTATTTCGTGTCAATTAAAATCTTACTATTTTATTAACTCTACAAAGTCAGAAATTTATTTCTGTGTGAACGACCACATACTTACTGAAACAAACTTTGCTAACTCAGATTTTTTTACAGCATCTGTTACCATATATTTACTGAAACTAACTTAACAAAGTCAGTTATTAATGAACGTACTAAACGAGTTTAACATTACCTTTGATTTTCAAAAATAGAAACAACTCAATTTAAAACCTTGCAACAGACAATTTGAGCAGAATTATTTTAAAAACAAAGAGGTTTTTATTTGCTTAATTGTTATAAAATGTTAACAAGAATAACAAATTAACATAAGTATTATTCTGTAAATTTTTCGGTCATAAAATTTTTAATAAAATTTATGTTGTCATTTTTTGTGTGAAAAATAAATCTTTAACGCTTAATATTTAAATCACAAATATTTCATCAATAGTTTCTTCTAATGTTATACCAATTTCTAAAGTATAAAAAACGGTGTCTTTATTTTTGTTCATAAACATTTGATAACTCTGATTTCCACAGTTAAGATTTTAATAGTTTTGTAATTAAGATTGCAAATTATATTTTGAAAACAAGAATGAACTTTATTAATGCGCTCACTTTGACTTTAAATCTATTGTTGGCTTACATTACTGATTTCTATTTTTAAATAAGCAAAACCTTTAATTATTGTTTCGATAAAAAGTTTTATGCGCATTGAAACATTGTTATAAACAGAATTCAGTGAGTGATAAGTAGGGATAGAGATTTCCAGGTAATTTCCGATTTTATTCTTTCATAACATTATCGGGAAATTATTATAGTAACTTATATTAAATATAACTATTTAGTTAAAAGTGGTTTTATTTTCCCGATTTTTACCTGTTTTGGTACTTTTGGGAAAAAGTCCCGTATTTGTATATTATTTAATAAAAGTTCCCGTTTTCACTATATTTAACAAGAAATTTCTAAATATAGAACAATAGCCTTTAAAATTTATATTGATCTAAAGTAGGAAATTAGTAAGTTAATTGTTATATTTCTGGGAATATTGTTTCAAAAGTAAGAAAATGTAAGACAAACCATACCTTCAGTTTATATCGCTATCACTGGTCGGCTAATGATGACACAAGAAAGTGTTTGACTGAAGGTCAAAAGTATAGAAACTCTGTTTCTTGTAATCTTATTTAATAATTGTCGGCATTTTTGATGAGTTCGCTAAACAGAACTTTAATTTTTTCTTACGGACACATTAAAGAGAGACAGTACAGTAACAACAATGATTATCATTATTTTGATTGAAAAAAATCCAGTATAAAATAAATTAGGCTGAAATATTAATTAGAATCATAAAACGAACATTTTTGGATAAAGAAATAAAGTATTATTTAGACTATTTAAAGCTTACTCTATAATGCTATTGCGATATTAAAATTTACTCTAGGTTTACTGTTATTGCGATAACAAATGTAAATTTCGAGTGAATTTTAAAACTGGTGTGTTTACAATCTATAAAATGGCGAAGTTTTGGGTTAGTTAAGTCATTTGGTGGTTTGGTATTGTTGGAGAAATTTCAAACCGCCGAAATTTTTAATTTAAGCATTAAAAATTACACCGGACTGGAAATTCAAACAGAACTGTTAGCTATTATACAGTAAAGTTGTTTTATTCACTTGTCTAATAACTCAATTTTTTCAAAAGATTTGGACATAAAGCCCAAAATAAGACATAAAACCGAAGAGTTTTGCTACGTCTCCATTTTTTGAAAATATCTGAGATAAAGTTAAAATAATTTTTCTAACGATTTATCTAAAGATTTGACCATTTATTTCTAACGTTAAATTAACGATTTAACACATTGTTTTATCGATTTTCGCGGTCCTAATAATTACCGTATTATATTTTGAATTGTTGGAACTATTTATAGTTTCAAATTATACTCTTCGTCTACAAATATTAAAACTTATATATAAAGATATTATCAGAATATTTTTATGAAATATTAAAAATATTAAAAACTTTACTCAGCTTTGTTCATATTTAATAATTTTATTACTGAAATTTAATATTTTATGTTAAATAAAGTTATTAGTAAACTTTAAAATAAATGACGAACAAATTCTTTAAATATTAAATTTGATTATGTTACAGTAAGTTGCAAGTCCAAGTGGATCGAGGCTTCACCTGTTTATGGTTCTTTTTTATGAATATTGATGATATGTTAGAACGTATTACTGGTGGAGTCTACAGATCAACTCCGCATAACACTTGTTATTAACAATATCTTTAAATAACAATCAATTTCGATACAATTAATGAATTATCAAATCGCCAGCGTTAACAATAAACGGTTTTATTGCCGCCATTTACATATTTCTTACTTCATAATATTTATTCGCATAACTTATTAAACCGCGTAGTTTTCGATCACAATCAACATAATTAATATCATCAAAAACAACGAACGAGCCGAAGTGGTTCGTGTTTGTAGTAAATATTGTTCTTTCCTACTTTGATCTCACATTCATGTTTAGTATCAATTAACAAATATTTCATTCCAATATAATTGTAATGAAATCTTAATTAATTTTCCATTTCATATATAGTAAAAGTGTTGGCTTTCATAATTGTAGTGTATGCACAAGCAGTAGTGGCACTGCGGTACTGGACTCCTGTTTTAAAACAGGAGTCGATACCGACAG
>JAQIXJ010002474.1:0-15747 GCA_034700185.1 Phthiracarus laevigatus | reverse complement strand
CCCCATAGAGATGTCACTTTTCATTTTTTAGGTAGGGGGGGGTCAACTTTTTGAGAATTCTTGGGGGGGTAACCCCCCTCCAGCCCCCCCTCTGGGACACCCTGGTATACGGTATATGGTATTATATAATATAAGGTCATATATTACGTTACGTAATCCGTATTAATAGGTTTTTCGTACAGTTTGTTGTATTGTTAGTCGTATTATCAACTCTTTTTTTACAAATTATTTAACACTTAAAACTCGCCGAATACGTTACTTACTGCGTGGGAAAATTAATTTTTAATTAAATATATTTCAAATATTAAGTACAGCTTTTGGAGAATTTGAGATTATTTAGATGATAAATAACCCTAAAGGTTTGAGCGTTGAACAAACACACGATATTATCACTTCTATTCGAAATTCTCGACAATTTTGAGGGTTACCTATAAGTTTTATCTTTTAAATTTTAACCCGGAAAATAGTGACGCATCCAATTTTATCTGACTTGTGGTCATTTTTTCCCGAGTTTTCCGAAAATACGAACGTGAATCGTAATTTTATTTTGGAATCAAAATAAATGATTAAGTTATATCTCCATATTAATAGAAGACTTTACAAGCGAAACAAAATCTATAGAAATTTATTAAATTTTTTACAATAATATCTATATTTATATAAAAAACTTTTAATAAAGATTGAACCGAAAATTAATCAATGATCAAAAATGAGAATAACCGGCATATTGTCAAATGATTAAATAACATGAAAATTAATGAAACAAAATTAAATTGTTTAAGTTGATTAAAAAAAGAACGTGATTATAAAATAACGAAATGAAGAATCAAAAATGAATATGGTTTTATATTAACTAAAGAAAAGCGAAAAAATCTTAATTAATTATGAAATGATATTATGATAGATCTTCGCAGCTGTATCTGAGTGTGTCATAACTCATGCAATCGATGGTAGACTTGAGCTCATCAAACGATTGGTCAATAATAGCGTCCATTTCCAAAATAATGTCATCAGATGGCGAAAAGCTGTGCGCCGACGATAACCGCATTCGTTTCGGAAAAGTATTACGATTACCCGATAACAAAACCGAATCGCAAACATTATCGCCACTAATGCTCTTATTCTTCGGCAATAAATTGTTGGCCGAAACCGATGGCTTTGGGGAACAGCGGTGAGACAAATATTGCGAAGAAATAACCGATTGTCCGCTGTTTGTCGAATGTATTTCAATTTGTGGTGAATTCGTGGATGTTTTGGGCGATTCATTGGTTCGACAATTGTCTCCGATTTGTTGCGAACTTGTGGAGCATTCGTACATTTTAATGCTGGTTTGCGTGTAATCGTTTACCAATTGTGGCGCTAATGATTGGTTTAATTGTTCGTCAATCGTTCCACCATTAGTAGGTTCGTTATTTTCAATGGCCGCACACTCGATATCTTCTTCGATGCTACATCTAATGCGTGGTTTGCGGTCGCGTGTGGTTATTGTGCAGTCAATGCTGTCAACGCTTCGCTCTTCAAATAAAAATTAGAAATTGATTTGTTTTTAATCACTTAATTTATAGTGAAATGAAAACGTTTCATACTTTTAAGGTACTTGTCGTACAAGAATGCCATAATAATAGCCAACATTATGAAGACGAGAGCGATTAATAAAATGCAAACAATAGGCAACTCGTTCATAGTTTAGTTTTGTCGTCGCGTAGTCTCTCGTGTCAGTTGTTTACGCAAACCGTATTTTAAACTTTTTTCGCATATTATTATTATTACGTATGTATGGTATTATTTAATATACGGTCATATAATACGTTACGTAATCCGTATTAATCTGTTATTCGTACAGTTTGTTGTGTTTTTAATCGTAATATTAACACTTTTTAAAAAAAAATCATTTAACACTCGACTAATACGTTACTAACTGTGTGGCAAACTTAATCATTTTAATTTAATATACCATTTCATTAATCAAAACATAGCAACATTATGAACAATACATTTCTAACGAATGAGAGTGGTTTCGATTTGGACCAATGTCTGCCACTTATTCTACACGATATGGACGAACAACAGCGGCAACTATTCATGCACTTCAAAGACTTGCCTTATCTCCAGTTTCTGAAACTGATATTCGACGAAATGGAGAGATACGAGAAAAATCCAACTCATATGATTAAGTATGGGTTTAAAACGTTAGTTACGGTGCGGCGAAAATTGGAAATTTATAAGTTCTGGTTGAAAATGGCTGAGACCCGTGAGAGCGACGAAAAGTGTTGGCAACAAAATTTGGATTCGTTTCGAAATCGTTTGGGAAACCCATATCTGATTAAATTGAAAGCCGTACGCGATTATTGTCGAATTAAGTTGGGACGCGTTCGATACGTGATTAACGAAATCTATAATCATATTTACGTGTATAAACTTTAATAAAAATTAGATTTATTTACAGAATTTGTAGTTAGATTTGAACAGTAATTATTATTAATGGCAACATAATAAAAATAGGAAAACTTTTAGTCTAGTAATAAATTCTTTGACAATTTTAAATTGTTTTAAAGGTTTTTATGACTGTTTAATATTTAACAATAAGTTTCGGGCGCACTAAATAACTTTATAAAAGCAAAGATTTTTAAAAAATAATGTTTATATATTATTTATAAAAATATTTCACTCTAAAATCTTAATTTTTTATTTCGGTTTTTTTAATTTAAAAGAATTTTGTTTTAATTAATCTTCCAAATTAGTTTAATAAAAATTTAAAAATAACTAAATAAACGTCTTGATAAAAGATAGTTATTTTATTAATATATAAAAATAGTTACAAAATTTTTAGTAGCTTAACAAATATGCGAGTAAAATAAATAAAATTAGCCCAATAAACGTAGACAACTGTGTACCATAATTGGTTAACAAATTTTCGGTTTTCCTTTTTCCCGATTGTTTTACTCTCGTTTTGAGCGGCGCATCGATACGTTCTTCCACTGTAAGGATCGCTTGTCGAGCGCCAGGCCATTGATGAGGTCCTAAATAATAATAAAATTAAAAAATTCATTTTTAAAACTTACGATCCCAAACCTTGCAATCGAAACTGATATGGAACACAAGGACCAAAGAAAAGCGCGCGCCACAGCTTCGGATCAGTAAAGAAATATTTCACTAGATTAGGCTTCACGCCAATAATAGTGGCTAATTCGTCGAGAAACGGTATGAAATCGACTTGCATCGTGTGCCGATCGCAAGCGTAGTACCTTTGCTCCATTTTCTTTCGTTTGTCGCGTATATCAACCATCATGGTTTCACGCGAAGGTAGTTTCAATTTGTTAGCCATAAGAAGCGTGAACCATCGCGCCTGCATTTCGCCCACCGGTAACAGTGCGCCAACCGATTGCACTAACGCTATGAATGCTAGCGTATGCGGATGTGTCATGTCTGGCTTAAACACGTATTTGTATAATTCAACTTTATTCGATTCGGTAGGCATTAGAGACTGGGATAAGAATGGAAACGATACGCGATAACCGGTGCCCAAAATTACGCTATCACATGGCGTTTCTTCGGTTTCACCTGAATCATGAAACCAGAAAGCGTTTTAAATACAATGAATAAATTAAAGTTTGGGGGGAAAAACCTTGAAAAATGACGCCGTTTTCGGTGAAAGTTTCGATGTCAGGCTTGACAACCACAGTACCGGACAGTATTCTATTGGGCAGCGCGTCGTTAATCATTACGTGCTGAGCGAGTATGCGATGTTGCGGTTTTATCTGGTACATGGTATGATCAAAGCGACCCGATATAAAATATTCGATGCACGCGCACAATAAATTGTAAGGCGTGTACTCGAAAAATATGTTCCAGAATCGGCGCAGATATGTGCCATCGAATGGCCGACCATTAGGTCCCACTCGATGCACAACCCATGTGCCCCGACGTGTCGATAAATAAACCTAAAATATTTTATAAAATAACTTTATTAAAGTTTGTTAAATAAGCGTGCGATTACTTTTCTGGCTACGGTTGATAGCTCTACAGCGGCATCTCCTCCAGAGTTTCCTATACCGACCACCACTACCGCTTTATCTTCGAATCCGTCCGGTTTTTTGTAGGAATGCGTGTGAATTATGCGGCCTTTAAACTTGTGTTGATTTTTAAATGTTGGCACGAGTGGCGTGACGTGATGTCCGGTGCATACCATAACCCCATCGAAGATGTCGCTAACGACTTCGTTTGACTTTAAATTTTTTGCAGTGATCTTCCACTTTCCCGTTTCTTCGTAGTCATCGTTCGCCTCTAATTTGATGATCTCGTGATGGAACTTGACGTACTTTTCGTAATCAAAACTTTTGCCATAAATATCGAAGTATTCAACCTGAAAAATAAGTGTTTTTTGTTGCGATTAAAAAGGTCATTAGCCTTTTTTTATCAATTTTAAGTTCAAATAACTTTAACCAAAACGAAGTTATTTACTTTATATTAGTCATTTCACTTCATTACGTATTTGACTTTGATTTTCCATTATAATATTTAAGAACTAATAAGTTTTAGTACTTATAAAATATTTAGTGCTAAACTTGCATAAAATGAGTTAAAAAGTTAACTAATAAGCGTAATAAAATCTGTAAAAAGTATTTTTAATTACCATTTTCGTGTTATGCATATAATTTGGAAACTCTGCCGGCGCTGGGAAGTCAGAGAAGGACGACATTTCTTTACTCGAGTTAATAATAGTGGATTTGGCCACCGATGCGATGCCATCCACATCTTCGTCGTGATACCTCCACAGACCACCAGTACGATGAGTCCTTTCGAACACAACCACATTAAATCCTTGTTCGAGACACGCTTTAGTGGCAGTGGCACCCGATGGTCCGCCGCCTATAATGCCTATCCTTAGCGCACACATATCCGATAGAAAATATTATGTTTTTGCTATAGTAATCGTGTTATCTATTTAAATAGGTCAACATTTAGATGAGAATTACTACACACGGTATTAACTTATTTATAAACAATGAGCTTATAATTTGATAAATAACTCTCTCTCTCTCTCTCTTCACTAAGTTTTATCGCATAACTTTATTAACTTATGAACTGTTGCCACTTGTGAACGCTTTGGTGACAAAGTTTCATATTGTTTTTGGAAGCGTAAGAAAACTGAACTAAAATATTGAAAATTAGGCAATGTATGTGTCGAAACTCACGTAGACTTGACTTACTCTTAATAAACTTGTTTGGTGTAACCTAAAAACTTAACGCAAGCACTTATTAATATTAGACTAGTAAACAACAACTCAGTACAAACTGTGGATTTGGCAATAGTAATATAAGTTTAGTAATATTTTTGCTAAACGTATTAACAATAAAATAAATAGTAAACACTTAGCGCAAAATAGGGAAAAATGGGTTATATGCAGCAAACTATTGGGGACATTGATGATACATATCTTGACTATACATATTTTGAATATACCGATGCTTATCATCAGGGTGTCCCAGAGTGTTTCGGCTTGGGGGAAGATACTTTCCGACTTTTCAAAACTTTAGGGTGGGGGGGTCAAACTACTCGGATTTAAGCGACAATTTTTCTGCCATCGGACAAAAATCATTATAAAACATTTTTCCCAGATAGAGTTGTCATTTTTAATTTTTAAGGTAGAGGGTTAACTTTTTGAGAATTCCTGAGGAAGGGGGTAACCCCCTCCAGCCCTCCCCTCTGGGAGACCCTGCTTATCATTCATAAATGAGCAGATTTTTTTTTGTGATTCGGAGAATTTATTTGGTAATCATTTAAATTTCATTAACAGTACAAAAGTTAATTATTGTTATCAGTTAAGTAAATATGAGCTGATTTTTTTGCGAAAACGTGTGACAATAGATATGCTTAATAAGCATAACAGCAAATGATTTAAATATTATGTTTTTTATATATAAAACGTAACAAAAAATCCTTGAATCTACGATTCTAAGTTTTATTTTTCATTTTCAAATAATTTTCACATTTATTTCTATTTATTCGGTACAAAATTTTTATCTAATTAATAATAAATTAAAAAAATGTTTAAATAAATTAAGCGTTTAAATAAAATAAAAATGCGCTATGATTTAATAAATATTAATAAATAGTTTAGTTGACACATGGCAGCTGAACGTATCGCAGAGAGAAACCTGAATCGACAGGAAAAAAATATATTCATCATTAATTTTAAACCAATAAACATCGCAACTGATTAAAATACCATTTTGCGAGTTTCTCGCGTTTTCTGTTTGGTCACCTAAGGGTTAAAAGAAAATAATTTGTATTAAATACTGTGCATCAAAGAATTTCTGTTATCCATTCTCATTATTACCATCGCTTCTGACTTTTAGCTGAAATGGTTTCGATCGCGTGATTACCATGTTGTTATAGAATAGTTTACCGCCACAAAATCTATAATTTTTATCAAAATAAAATTACTTTGATTTCTAGTAAACAAGCTTAACATTTTTTAAATTTATAGACAGATACCTATCTTCTCCAGCGCCACTTCCCTCCTGCGAGCCCTGATCTATGCCTACATAATCATCATCGTTGCAAAGACCTGTTTTTTGACCAAAAAAATCAAACAAATTATTAATAGTGGAAAAAATTAAACTAAAACTATTAATTCTTGCCTCCAGTTAAGCCCACATCTTTGAACGATACATTATTCGCCGAATAGAACGGATCATTATTATTAGTGCCCCACGAGAACGAATGCGGCGATTCTGTCGCCCACTTAATCGCGCAAAAGTTTTCCTCTAATCTTATGCAAGAGGTATATCGCAGATTCGACAGATACCGCGATTTTCCCTCAATCTAATCAATATTATGATTTAGTTTTGTCTAGTTTTAGTTTAGTTTGTTAAAATTTGATCGGTTTATGTGACTTACGGGTTCTCCATAATTGAATGATTGAATTACATCGGAAGGTAAGCGAAAATACTGTAGACATCCGGAAGGAGCCATTACGTAGTTATCACAGGGAATCAGCGAAATCTTTATCTTCCATTTACGCGAGAAGTCGATGTCATTGGTTATGACCGAAAGTACCACTGGATTTGCTGAACCGCGTCCCATCTCAACGTACAGATGCTGCCCTTTATTCTCACCGCAAAGCATAGGTAATCTTTCCCCGACAGTAGTTCTAACCATAAACGAATCTTTGGTACATATTCCGTGATCATCAGGTGGGGCGAGACTAAACTCATCCAAATCTAATCTGAGTTGACAGATGTTAGGAACGTTTTGTATGGTAACCTTATGGATATGTGAGTTAAAAAGTGGAAAAACCAATCCTAATTAATATTTTATGTTCGCTTACTTGACAAGTATTTGTTCCATTTTCCCCGAAAGGATAGGAAGGGTTAACGAATAGCGTTTCGTTTGTTGAAGTTTTACCCGAACAAGTGAACTTAAATGTACAGCAAGCTAGATATCCTCTGGCACATGTGCCAGAAGCTGATCCCTGGCGACCGCGGCAGTCGGCCTCCGATAAACATATGCCGGCTTCGCCCGTATCAGCAGTGCACGCCGTATTTTGTAAGCGAACATTTGTGAATAAATTTGGCCTCCAAAATTGGCGACTTTGTTGCGCATTGCTGTCGTAGATAAATAATATAAATAGGGTCAGCATAAGCTGATGGGAAGGCATCTGTAAGATAAAATTTATATTATTATCTATTGAAAAAAGTAAAAAAATGAACTAAATTTTTGAAGACTAAAGAATCCGTTTTCAACTTAAGTTTAATTTAAAATTATAAATGATTTGTAGAAATCGCGAAATTGGCAATATAAAAAAAATTTGCAATATAAATTTTCAATTCAAATAAAATAATTCTTTAAAAAGGTTTAGTAAGATCTGATTCTATGAAATTAAGTTCTTAATTTACATATTAAGTGTTTAAAAGATTTTCTTCTGGTAATCAAAATCTAAACTATATAAACATTTGTTATTAGTTATCCACTTAACTTTAAAGTAAATTTTTAATATTAAATAACTCGGTTTTTAAATTAAAACGCTTAATGAACAATAAATTTTTAATATTATTGTAAATTCCAAAATAGAATAAATTTCAAGGCTAAATTAATTTTTTGAATCCAACAATAAATGTATTTTGAAATACTGTCTAAATTTTTCATAACGATTTAAAAAATTTTATTTTAAAAATTATTTTAAATTTAGTTACTTGAAAACTAATTGACTATCGATTAAATATGATTAACAATAATTAAATAATTTTAAAAACAGACAGACTCACCTCAATGAAGTTATTTTTTCGCACACTTTTAGCCACAGACCACAACTTATGACTTCAATGTTCAAAATAAAAATCTTACTCTTTGGTGTTTTTGTTGCGGAAGTGCAATAGAATCGTGTCATTAACCTGAGAAACACACTATAGATATTGCACTTCAAGTTCAAGTTTCTTAATCAGATTTTCAAAAAAAAATCTTTTAAAATTGCATTTATAATTAAGTCTGAGAAGCTGTGCTAACAGCTTTAGAATAAATTAAACTTCACAGCTAAAACTTAGTAAACAATTTATGAGCTTTGAAATATACATCAAATGAAATTTAGAAAAATCCTGTTTTTCAATGCTGTGTTTACTTAGCTATGTTAAAATTTATAAATCATAACTTTTAAATTCTTATTTTTAGGAAAATATTTATATAAGTGTGAAGGGAAGTGCAGAACGTTATGGCATTTTCAAAATCAATTGTTTTCCGGAAATTTAGTCGATAACAGTATAAATTTTCTATATTTGTCTAATATCACGCATAAAGCAGAATTTTGAAAGTTTTGTCTACATAAATAATGCAAAACTAGCATAAAATATTTATTTATTTGTTTTTAATAGAAAATCGAATGATTTTGAATATCGCAACCTTTACAGGTTACTATTTGGGTATAACTTACTTCTCAAAAGTTTAATTTTGGATAAAAAATTTGAAGAAAATTGTTTGTTATTTTTATTTGCTTTAGCTAAAGCAATTAACGGTTCGTTTAAGAATAACTAAAAAAATAAAGAAACACAATTAATGTTGTATTCGCACGATATATGTTAATCAAGAGAGAACACAAGTTTTCTCTATCATTCACTTTTAATCGATAATATTTTTATTATAAATATTTTGGCTATAAATATTAATGTTTACTAGAGTTCATAAATAATTATAACTTTAGGATAGGTTTAATCACGAAACTAAGAAAACCTTATAGTAAACTATATAAATAATTAATAATAGAGTAAAATATTTGTAAATTTTACATTGTACTAATGACGTAAATGTTAAAAATAAAAATTATGTATTTTATATATTTCACGCAATGTAGCTAAAAAATAAAAATTAACGTATATAGCATTTTGTTACTCCATATTAACTTAGTTTCGGGATAAAACATGAACAGAATAGTTTCGATATGGCATGAAATTGATTTATACGACACTATACCAGAGGAATATGCTATTCGTAACCTAAAACAGTTGTTCCTCTTAAACATAATCAACAGGAATTTGAATGTTAAAATTTCCAACGAGATAACGTTAAGAGTGAAGTACAGGAGTATTTTGTTAGTTATACTTACGATGGAAGTGATTCGACTAGTAATATGTTCACAATTAGACGAATATAGTATATATCGCTACTACATCGGCGATATGGCCATTACATTTGGTAGCATTGGATTTATTATGAACACGATGACCAATACATATTTCGTGTTATTTATAATTATTCTTACCTATTGTTTAAATAGCAATCACTCAAAGTGGTTTGACTTACTAGATATGCTTAATGGTATATAATGGGACAATTTTTTTAAAATTTATGCTTATAAGATTATTTAAAAAATTTTTACTTTTAAAGGAGACCTAACGCCTCACAAACTCAATTTTAGAAATATACGAAACGTTAAAAAGTTCATTAAAAGAGCCAAATTAATCGTGATTTTTATTAAAATAATGGATGTCTACGTATGCGTAACAATTGGAGTCTTTTTTCTATCGTCTAATTTTCTACTAATCAACAAATCAATGCAGATATTTCTAATCGGTTTACTCTGGAAATTTTATGACTATTTTTGTGGATGCGTTGTCATAACTGGATTGATGGCTACCTATCCGTACTTTTATTTAGTTTGTTATTACGTCAAACTACAACTTCGACAAATCACGCAACAAATCAAAAACGTTCACATCGTTTCCGAAACCTGTTTAGTGCTTTCTGATTATAAAGTGAATAATTTACTGAAACAGTACGGCGAAATTCGTGCACTAATTGCGTCTTATAACAGATATTTGAAAAAATATTTTTACGTTATCCTAGTTTTTATCATACCAACAACTTCACTAGGTTTGCAACAGATCTTATTCCGTAGCTTAACAATCATAGGGGTAATAATATGGATTATATTGATATCGTTCAATATAACGTTGACTGTAATTCTATTGTTAACGCCAACTTTAGTTTCGAGAGAAATTCATTCTGTTTACAAGCAATTCTATTATATTCTTGAAATATCGAGTTGCAAACTGTCTATCGGTAAATACGATAAATTACTTTCATGTATGGAAAGAATTTCGTGGAATATTAAGACTGGATTTCGGTTAAGAAATCTGTTTACGTTCAACAATATTGCGTTAATTAAGGTGATAATATTTTATATGAAATCTCATTTCCATTTTGAGCATAAAACTAGACTTTTTAAAAAATTAGCAATGACTAATTAAAAAAAGACAAGCTCTTACTCTCAGAAATTCAAGTTAGAGAGCTCATTTTTAGCTGGTTAATATATATTTATGCAACCAAATATGTTTGTTCTAAAACCCAAGATAGTAAAATCCTAATTCCCTTTATTAATATAAAAAATCTGTGAACTCCCTTTATTAATATACGACGACGGAAGGACAGACATGGTCAAATCCATATGCTCGACTTTGTCTATTCAAAGTGAGCTAAACAACAATAAAAATGACAATAAGACCATACAATTATTTATCTTTTATTTATGATTTTATTAGAGCGAGTAAGCATTCAATTAAATTAAACAGTATAAAAATTATGGCAATAAGAATCATTTCTACATATTTCTTTTAGCATAATTTCTCTTGTTAGACTGATAACAACGTAGATAAAGCTAGAAAAATTAAGTTGATTCCCTGAAATTATGGTTTGAACTAAATTATCCTTGTTTTAAGTGAGTAAATTAGATCTCACACCATTCTTACCATTATAGCACGCCAAAGTAGTGGGTTAGAAAAGGGTGTATTTTGGTGTTTACAACTTATAAAGTTAGAAGTTATTTAATTTAGGGAACTTAAATAATTCGATTTGTATGCTTAAAAATAATGACATGAATTAAATATAATTATAATCAGTTAAATACTTTTAATGATTTACTCCACAGATCTTATACTTTTTTGGTCGATATTTTCTTTTATCTCAACGATTGTTCACAAAAATATGGAAATAACGATATTTTAAGGATTTTTGATACTTTTAATCAAAAAAGGAAATAAAAAATAGATAGAAAATAAACATAGAAATTTTATAAATTTTTAATGCGTTTGATGCAAACTTTCAATATAATTTCTGCGATTAACAATTAAAAAGCTTAAAAAATTATTTATATTTTATAATTAGTTATTCCTAAATGGCTGTAATTCATACATAATATACTTAATATAAACTTTATATTAAAAAAAGTGAAACTAATTTTTATCTCTTATTTCTTATTAGAAATATAAATACAAAGATGGATGACTTTCTAGTAAAACTGAATAAACTTATAAAGTTAATTGAAGGTTTATTTAATTAAGACTAAAGTCAATTCAACTTTAATCCTTGTCACTGCGAAAGTACAGTCAGACATGATCAAATCCATAGGCTTTCAAGAAAATGAGCTAACAAAATAAATACTAACAATTGAAACATAAAAAAGAAAATTAAAAATTTAAGAAGTTTTTTTGAGAATCCAAACACGTTTAATCAAAACATTACAATTACAGGTATAAGCGAATTAGTTTTTAACCAACAATTTAATTATTATTAGCGTTGCCATAGTTGGCGCCCCACAGAGCTCCGCCATCAACAATGAAGTTAACACCAGTGATGAAACTTGAATCATCACTCACTAAAAATAAGGCCGCATTCGCGATATCTTCCACTTCGCCAACTCTTCCAATTGGGTATAGTTTCGCGTATCGCTCCACAACATTGTTCACCGTTTCTTCGTTAAAACCCATATTAGTTGCGAAATTTGTTTTCACAAACGACGGACTAAAATAACAAAAATAGTGTTTAGCAAACAAATGTTAAAAATTAGTCAATTTGTCATTTTACTTGATTGAATTGACGCGAATACTTTGCGGCCCCAATTCGAGTGCCAAACATTTCGTGAACATATTTAGCGCCGATTTTGCCATCGAATAAACAAGTGTGAGCTGCGAATGAGGCAAATATTAAAAACTTTTTTAAAAAAATTATTAAACGAATTATACTCACAGGCCTAAGACCTGCAACGCTCGATACGTTAATAATAGAGCCACGACTTTCCAACAAATGAGGAACAGCTAAATACGTGATGCACACAACTGCACGAAGATTAACATTCATGCACTTCTCGTAAATATCCATGAGATTCGGATCGGAAATGGTTGTCATGGCACCAATTCCCGCGTTATTTATCAGAATATCCAGTTTACCGTAGTAGTCGATCGTGGACTGGACTAATCGCGCGCAGTCATCATCGTTAGTCACATCTGCCACAACTTCGAGAGGATGGTAACCATTAACTGATACGTCGCAACATTTTTGCGCGGTTGACGCTATTTTGTCGCGATTACGTCCGGTCACTACAACTTGAGCGCCAAACTCACACATTTTTAGCGCAATAGCGGCACCGATGCCAGAACTCGAACCTGTTATGAGCGCAACTTTGCCCGTAAAGTCGAACGTGTGCGACATTGATAATGTATTCAGTTCCTTAGTCTTAGTTTTAATGTATTGATAACTTTTTCCCCAATTTTCAAATTAAGCTAAAATTTTAGTTTAATTATTAATTTCTATCCAAATTATAAAATGTTAAAAAATCATAATTAGAGAATATCACCTCTGAAATTATAAACTATCGTTTTTATATTTTAAACAAAAATAAATTTATTGATCATAATTTCGGTAAGTTTGTTTTTAAGATCTTTAAATTCATAGTAACCATAGAAACACAACCAATATACTGTAAGAAATCGAAAGTATTTTTAATGAATTGTCGTTACAGATAATGCTGATTATGAGCATCTTTTTGACGCCTGTCAATAAGGGAAAATGAATTTTTCAGTTATTCCCGTATAATCAATGACTGGCTCTATTGGTAGTTTTAGACACCATTTGATTATCAATTAATTTTTTAATTACTTATCTAAAAAATCTATTAGTACATTATCCATTATATTGCTTTTAAAATTTTCTTGTATCGATTCGTTATATTCTTAATTTCACTAAATATTACTATTTCCATATTTTTGCGAATAATCGCTGCGATAAAAGGAAATATCGGCCAAAGAAGTATATGATCTGTAATTTAAATTTAAAAATTTGATTGATTTATTAGATCAATTTAAGTCAGAAAAAATAAGTTTTGTTATTGAAAAAATAACTTAGTCAAAAAATAATACCTTAATTAACGCAATATTGTTAAACGTGAACAGATTTCTTAACCGAACCCCTGTTTTAATATTCCACGAAACTCTCTCCATACTCGAGAGCAGTTTATCGTATTTACCGATAGACAATTTGAAACTCGACATTACAAGAATATTATAGAATTGCTTGTAAACGAAATGAATTTCTTTCGAAACAATGGTTGGCGTTAATAGCATTATTACAGACAACGTTACATTGAACGTTAGTAATACAATGCAAACCAATAATCCAATTGTTGTTAAATTTCGGAACAAAATCTGTTGCAAAATTAGTGATGACAATGGTAATACCAGAACTAAAATTACATAAAAATACTTTTTCCAAAATCTATTATATGAAGAAATTAGTGCACGAATTTCGCTGTACTGCTTCAGCAAATAAATCACTTTATAATCGGAAAGTACTAAACATGATTCCGCCACAATGTGAACGATTTTGATTTGTCGGGTGATTTGTCGAAGTCGTATCTTAAGGTAATAACAGACTAAATAAAAGTATGGATAGGTAGCCATTAATCCAGTTATGACAACGCAGCCACAAAAATAGTCATAAAATTTCCAGAGTAAACCGATTAGAAATATTTCCATTGATTTGTTAATTAATAAAATATTAGACGATATATACATAATACCATTTGTAACACATACGTAAATCACCATAAACTTAATATAACTTAGCATTAGTTTAGCTCTTTTAACGAATTTTTTAACGTTTCGAATATTTCTAAATTTGAGTTTGTATGGACTAATATCTCCTTTAAGCATATCAAGTAAATCAAACCATTTTGAGTGATCGCTATTAAAACAATAGGTGATAACCAGAATCATTAATATCCAATACATACTGGTCATCGTATTAATAATAAAACCAATGCTACCAAATGTGATTGATATGTCACCCATATAGTAGCGATAAATATTATTTTCGTCTAATTGCGAACATATAACATTTTTAATAAATTCCATCGTAAGAATTACAAGCAAAATACTCTTATATTTTATCTGTATTGCTATCGAATAGCAAAATTTAATTTTTAAATATTTTTCGATTATGTTTAAAAGAAATAGTTGTTTAATGTTGCTAATTGTATATTCTGGTGGTATATTTTCGTATAAACATATTTCACGCGAAAATGAAACTATTTTGTTCATGCTTTTATTAGACTACGAATCAATTCATAAAGCGGAATGTTTTTCAAAATTTTCAAAGTTTATCATAATAAAAATAGGAAATAATATGTGTACGAATTACTAAATAATGACAAAATCAACTTTGGTAAAACTATGACATTTATTTATTTCCAAGTCTTTTTTGTGGTTTTCAAATTTTAGATTAAATGTTTTTAAATTATTATAAAAAATGATGTAACTTAAAATATATCAGATTTCAATTTAGTAGAACAACGTAGAATTACTTGAATAACGGTTATGGTATTGATTATGGCAACCATAACCATTTTAAAATGATAACTTTAAAATATATTGAATGTAAATTATATAAGATAATTTCAAATTAATTAAAAAAACAAGTTATGAAAATTCTCTTTCAGATATGCGTTAATTTTTAGTATAACTTTAAAATTTTTATCGAGCAAGTGATGATAAAGCTTCTAATACATGCATTCATATTTATAAACTCGAGTTTTTAGCTCACTTTTTTTAAAAAAAGGCGAGCTTATGCATTTGACACTGTCCGTCCGTCCGTCCGTGTGTACGCACTAGCTTGACCGATGAATTTAGCACGTATTTTAAAGAAGTTTATTTTGACATGATAGGAAACTGTAGAATAAATTTATTACAGCATTCTTTAAATAAACTTATTAGCTTATATTAAACTATGATAAAGTGAGCTCTCTATGGATGTGTCGTACTTGTTTATTAATATTTTTTACCGATACTCAATAAAACAAGAACGATACATTCATAGAGAGCTCACTTTTAATAGGTATTTGCAATATTATGTCACAAATTTATTAGTTTTTGAGGCAAAATGACAAATACCTTTATTATTATAAGAAATAGGAGAAATCTCTT
>JAQIXJ010002473.1:0-15747 GCA_034700185.1 Phthiracarus laevigatus | reverse complement strand
TAATTTTACTGAACGCTAACGTTAAATTACTGAAAGGTAACGTTAAATTACTGAACGACGACCAGTTTTCAGACAGTATAACGTTATCAATCTGAACGCTAACGCTATGAATCTGAATTTGCTGTATTAATGATAACAATTTAATGCGAAAATTATTGTAAAATTGGAAAAATGATGTGTGAAATAAAATGGGGAAAAAAGCAAATCTAATAAAAATGAAAACACTCTCGTGTCTCATATTTCATATGGAATATTGAAAATTTAAGTATATTATAGTTTTCCGCTTCATTAATCGCGTTGTTGTCATTTATTTCCATTGATTGTGTTTACTATGACATAAGCATCGGTGATACTCAATGAAGCACTTTATTGACGGATGAAAGCCAGTGCTAAATAAAACTCATGCGAGTTTGCATGCGAGCCGTTATTGGAATAAAGTCATGTTTACATGTCATATTTACTTAATGACAATAAAAGCATATATAAACTTACATTTGTTATTATTTTTCCGATATGAATGAGTATTACTCTTTTTGATAATAATAATGAAACCGATGCCATGCATAGGAGGGGTTGTATCAACCATAGAGTGGTATTTCATTTATTTAATAAACGAAATTACTTTTACAAATTGATAACATAGGGTCAGAACCCGGTATATGTAATTATCTCGAACTTATAGATAATGTACTGTCGTTTTACAGCGTTTTATGAACCAAAAAAGCCCATGTAATTGCGTGTTTCGATACTTGTTTTAGTAAACACATTTATACTAAATAATGTATTGATAGACAAATTAAATAAAAACATAGTTAAGAGGCTATTGATTTGTGAATTTTTAGCCTAGAAATATAAATATGAGCTGAAACTTACACTTTTGTAATTGAAAAATTATTAATTAAAAGGCTATAACTTATTTTGAAAATGGGTTAGTTTTTTGTTTATTTGTAATTTAATTACTTAAAACAATATGAAATTAATTAATTATTGGCGTAAAGATATCTTAACTCGTAAGTTACTTTTAAAAAATTAGTAAAGTATTATCACCATTATAGTTGAACAACGCTATTAATTTTTTTTTGTATACAATCTATAGAAATAACGTGTAATTAATTTTATGCTTCTGATCAATGTTAAAAGTTAATCTATATTTTGTACAAATTTGCCGAAACTATTTTAACCACTTTAAAAAATTATGAAATTCATAGGAACATTTAATTATTGAATTCTATAAATTAAATTTAGTAATAACTAGTCTGAAAATTAAGAAACTTTCTCATAAAAAAATAACTTTCTATGTTTAAATTAAAAATGTATTTCAACAATATATAGTGTTTAATTTTTCAAATGTCAAATCAATTTTAATTAAATCATAAAGTATTAATAAAATAAAAATAACTAACAAAAAAGTTTTATTTTACTTTGATTGAGCAATTTTTTCCTTCTAAGTATTGTCAAAAAAAACAAAAATTAAGCAAATAAAAGCATGTAGAAGTTTTTTTTTGAAAAACATCGTTTATAGTGTGAAAGTATTAAAATAAAAATTAATAAATAAATTAGAAATTCCCAAATGTTTCAAAACCCATAAGCCTAAGGGTGCAGCGGGTATGTACGCTTTCCAGAAACTCGCACAGGGAGTGACTAAAAGTGAAACAATGAAAATTAGAAATGGGCCAAAAAAGGTTAACAAGTAACACATTATAATTTTTCACGTGCACACCTTTCCCGGAAAAACAAGATAAATTTTTGGAAACTAATGAGAAACACATAATATTCTATAAGAGATAAATTCTAAGCAAAAGAATTTGTTATTTTAAAACCCATCAATTTTCTCTTAATTTAGATGTAATGAATTTTTTTTGCATCTTTACTTTACATCATAAATTTAGTGCATTACATTTAATTGTGTATAAACATTGTGTTTATTTAATACGATTTTTTTCAATTAAATTACAAAATAATGAAATTTTTTAACCATATCGATCATAATTATTAATAATTTAAATATTAACAAATCAAAGTAAAGGTACACCTAAACAATATTTTAATAATTGAATGAGTATATAAAAAATCAAATTAATTCACGCCTGTTTATCACAATATTTCATTTGGCCATTGAGTGATGATCAGCAGCTGAAAATACCCTCAATCGCGATATTGATTTTGAAATGCTCCCAATGGTTCAAACCTTAATTCGAAGTAACAACCCTAGAGAATTGATAGTCGAAGGGTAAGTTATTTCACCCATTGATGATTTGTTAAACAATCGCAACAATATTGCACTTAAATTACGTCAGACTAGCACTTGATTCAATTTGTTTCAACTTCTAAATTAAGTTATTGTGCTTTGAGATTCGAAACATTCTGAGGGATACGTACAATTTTTGACTACCAATCAAATACATCGACAAATGTTTTCTTTTTAAGTCAGAGAGAAAAATTATGAATTAGTTTTTTGGCTTTATTTCAATCTAGTGTAAACTTTTTGACTTTTGTTTTATTTTGTTTTTTAAGAATTTTTCCCTTTTTGTGTAATTTAGATTTTGATTAGTTTTAATTGACTACACTAAGCTTAAAAATAAAATCAAATTTATTTAACGCTACCGGTATATTTATAAATATTATCTAAGAGAAGCTGATTCTCGCTTGGTTTGAGAAATTGACTCAAATAGAGAATACATTTTCTCAATTATTTGTAATAGCTTTTAGTCTCCCAAACGTGTACTTCAATCACAAAACATTAAAGCAATGAGATTGAACGTAGAGTGCAATTCCTAATACGAAGTAACAGTTTGCTCTCTTTCTCTCTCTCTCTCTCTCTCTCTCTCTCTCCACACGTATATCGGGACATAAGTAGAAAAATAAAGCAAACAAGTACACTATTGAATGAGAATCAGTTTCTAAAAGATTTCAACAAATGGTATTTTGAACGTGACGCGAATTTTCATAGCCCGACAAACAACTATAAGAACGCTGCTTTTACTAATATTGGTACTATTTTGACACTATATTCCACTATACTTTTAGACAAATAATTATGGAAACTGGAGATGATAATGGTCTACTGTCCTCTTTATTGTTTACTCCTTTTAGCGCACAAAAGAAAACTCTGAATGTAATGACCAAACTTTTATGGATGCTATGCATACTTACGCTAATATTCATTAGTCCAAAGTAACCGTTAATTTTTCGCTAAAAATATGAGAATTTATGTCTTCTTGCATTTCGTGCCACATTTTATTTTATATAAATTGCATTTTTATTCGTTAGCATTACCGTATAGCAGTACTGCATAATATTTATAGATCTTCGGGTCAAATTTTATTTTTTCATGTTTGGGCGAGTTTTTTTTATAATCAAGAAAAAATTCTGCGACCGATGAAAATAATACGAGAGAATTAAATGAATTCAAATGATACGAACTCCACCCGATTGTTCCCCTCCGCACCCGAACCATTCATCTACGGTCAACAGTATCATAATTATAATCATAATAAAATATATATTTCAATGTAAAAGCGTAGCCAAAAGAAGAGGTTGAACCGATACGCCTCTCTCATGTTTTTTAGCGGTAATGGCCCTTACTTTTGATTATGTTTCACTGATATCAATGAAAGTTTTAGATATATATCATAACTAATCATCACCAATTCAATACTATTAAATGCTTGTAAACCAAACCATATTTGGTATTTGTTTTTTTTGCGATTCAAGTTTTTATTATTATTATTTAATAAATTGAATATTAGCCGTTATGGGCAATAATTTGGCAAACATTAGCCAAACTTTAGCGATCGCCACAACTTTTTTCCCTCCGATGTTATTTATAATTGAGTAGTGGCACTATTGGCACTGAATCAAGTGAATTATCACATAAACGCACGACTCATTTCACACGAATAAATGTTGACATTGGGCTATAAGAAATTATGAACTTTTTTTGAAAAATTGTTGCCAAATGTGCGCTGATATTGAGCGAGAAAATATAGTGATGAACGGTTGCCAACTTCTTCTTCTACTATCAGACATTATTAAGAACTCGATGAACCAGTGGCGCATTAATGCGTTCTCCAACACGTTTATTGCATTAGTATAAAGTTTTTTTGTGCTGCAACAAAAAAAAGATAAATGACTTTTAACTATAAAAAACAAAATTAATTTCTAAACTCGAACGGAGAGTTATTTTATAGCAATCATTATTTGAATTCATAAATAAATGTTTGCGTTAACTTTTTTAACAAATAATGGGCTGGCTTTTGAGTCGCAAAAATTAAATCTTAGCCTCGGAATACGCGCATACAAGCGAAATACAAGCGATTCGTTATTACGGCAAATTAATACTTTATTTTTGTTGCTCTCACCAGTTTTTTATTATTACCGGCGACTTCTGTGTTATCATGTAAAATACATTGTAAGCAGTTTAAGAGATTCTTTTTTATTTTATTCGAGTGCGCCAAATCATTTGTAAGCCTAATAAAACTTCAATTGATGACCACTAATGTCATAAATCCTTTACTTATAATCGAATTTAATTGCTAATAAACGACAGCAGCGACAACATTGCATATTTGCGAAGTAAATCCTGCACCAAATAATTTAGAGCGTACCGTAAAACGAAACCATTTCGCTATCATAACTCACTGAACAAATTTGACAACAGAACAAATGGAATAATAAAACTATATTTTTTTCTGAAAAAATTCAAAAGTAGCCACATTTAAAAAAAGAGTAGATAACTTTTTCGGTTTAAGGTGAAAAGAAGAGTGTTTAGCGGCGACTGAGATGTTAAAATCTAGTAGTGTGTGCTTTTATATCTAAACTGTGCTCGAATAAAATAGCTTAATTATCACAGAAAATCTTTTATTGTAGTAAAAAAGCGAATGGTAGCGATGTATGAGCGATGTATGGTAGGGAACGATACATAAAGAACACGTCACAATGGCTTTTATATGTTGTAAAATGGTAGAAAACTTTCATTGAATTTTCCATTCTAAGCTCTTCTCAAAAAAAAGTAGAGAAAAGCTAATGCTAATGGTATACAATGGCACTCTCTCTGTGTTTGGACTCTATTTCACTCTTTTTACCTAAATATAATTCAATAATATAAGTGATGAAAATGAAAAGGACTAAAAAGGAGTACTTATGAATGGGAAACACAATCATTGATATACTGCTACTGTCAATAAATATAGCATTCATTCTAAGAGCTTCTAGAACTTCTTTTATAGCTGGAAAAATGCGTTTTATATAACTTTATATACGAAATAATGGTGCTGTACGGTATAGTGTACTGTTTCACATTAAAACCATGATTATTGACTTTTTTCGAAATAACTTTTTGTACACTTCCAAACTGAATCAATGTAAACTGAATAGTTATGCTATATCTATGATATCAAATACGAAAAACTCATTTATTGTGTGTTTTGCTAACATATATTTTCAGTTAACTTTGTTTAGCTTTTTCCACAGAAAAAAATATTCTGTGAGTCAGAAAAGTGGTTATTTGTAAGCGAAAGAGAGTGAGCGAGAAGCGAGAGAGAGAGAGAGCGAGCGAGAGAGAGAGAGAGAGAGAGAGAGAGAGTTATATGATGCGAATATTGTTTGATTTCATTTCATGTGAGGGAGTGTCGCATCTATGGAAAAACATACCTCTCTCTCTATTTCCTGCGCATATGTTTGGGCTCAGTATAATTTTTTCTTGAAAAGAACAGTACTGTACGGAACAGTACCACACATTGATTGTTGAGGCAAATGAAGCTCAACGATAACAAGCGCTCACTCACTAACTTACATAATGCACAATAATATTTTTGTGCGCTAAACAAAACAGTTATGATCGTATATCACAAATTGTTTACATCCACTGAAATTATAGGTGTGCTTAGGATATGCTGCATAGTTGCCATTAAATTACATGTAGAAAACACAATATCAATACAATAGGCAATAGTATATTGTAATTATGAATTCGCTCCTATTTTTAAGACAGCGTTCTATTCACAGATACTCGCTGTCACTATATTTTTTTACGTTTTTTACAAAGTTTTTAGTTTTTTTGTTGTTTGCGGTGAAACGTATTGAAAAACGAAATAATATGATATGTTTGCGTATTCAAACAACCAATAATTAAATTTGAAATATTAATTTAGGCATAAATTCTACGGTTTTTTCTTCCACAAACAAATCTTTACAAAAAAAGCATTACTAAGAATTGTGTGTTTGTTTATGTTTAACCTAATTTTAACAATTATTCATTCATGTTTTCAAGTTTGTTTGCGCGTATGTTTTGCAATTGAAAAACATTTTTTTAAAAAGTAATTATTAGCAATAACTTATTCAACATTACTCGGAAAATATATTCAACAATTTTATAAAACTTCTACATAGTGTTCTTAATTTAATTATCAAACAAAATGTTTTGTACGCGTTTTAGATAAGTTAATTCAATTTAGATTATTATTATTTTATTTGGCTGGTATGTCTAATTTTTTCATTGTTACGCGCTATTTCTATATACAGAATAAATTTAAATAATAATAATAATAATAATAAATCTGTTTTTAAAAATTTGTAAACTAATGACTCGATCAGTTGTGATGATAAGCATAAAATGTGATTACGAAATGGTTCATTAATCTTGGAGTCTTGTCATCTAAATATTTTGATTATTTTAAAAGATACTGTATAGACATAGAAACACATACATCCATGTCTTATTTATTGAACACTTATTTAGTATTGTTTAACAACAGTATGACATACAGTATTAATACTATAGTTTCCGTATGAATCAAAAATCAAACATAACCATATTCTTTCGGGAGTATATTCTCCTCTCGTTTAACTTTATTTTCCATTATATTCTAGTTTTAAAAGTAATACTTATGCTTATATGGTTATTCTCAATATTCAATGTTACTTTATTTCTGGCCGTTAAGTATCCGGATATCCTAAGAGCACTGTAATGTATTAAAATGGTTTCTCATTCTTTCCATATTCTGTTGTCGCCTCTCATGTCAGAGTATGGATAAATTATAGAAAAAAATTGTTGCAAATAATGTTGGAAGTGCAGTGAAAAATCGGAACTAAGAGAGAATGGATCTTTAATGCAATGCTACGAGTCTATGAGTGACATTCAATAAGTAAAGTACTGTACTGTACCGAACATGAAGTTTAGTGCGCACTCCTCTATCAAGTATTGCTAAACTGAATAAAAGCAGAATATATTCATATTTAAATGAGATGAAAGTCGGAAAACAAGAATGAAAAGAAGAGCCATTCATGCAAAAGAAGTTCGTGGGAAAAAGAATGGTATAGAAGTAATGCACTCTCGATAATGCGGTGACTTTTGAAAATTTTTCTTTACTTTATTAATTTGCAGCACAACGAATCACTTCAATGAATTCGCATTACCAGACACAGGTGTTTATCGCTAGTATCCATAAATATTACCTATTATTTCCATATTTCACAAATAATTATCGCAAAACTATTTTTAATTAATTGAGCAATTTTAGCATACAAACAAATTGTTTATTACTGTGTTTAGTAAACTTTGATCGGTTCACAAAGTTTTAATTATGTGGTAATTATTTTGTTGTTTGATTTTTCTAATATACATTTAAGTTATTAAAATATTGTAAATAAATTAATAATCATTTCTTATTTAAATTAATTATTTAAAGTTATAGATATTATTCTATAATAGAATCCCAATACATTGGGAATATAAAACACACCCTTTTTAAAATAGTTATTAAAAATAGAAGCGTCTTGAAATGCTCAATAATTTATAATAAACTACTTTTCTGTATTGTTTTCGGTTTCAAATATTTGTGGTTACTTTCAAATTTCAAAAATTTCAAAAATTTCGAAATCATTTGGTTCCTAAATTATCAAATTGAGTGATGTCAAATCCAACGGCAATGACAATCGTTTAAATAGATTTTTCAAAATGTGATCAATGGATTTGGCCTAAATTTTTACATGAAATGCCAAATATAAAATTTAAATTTATTCTATAAATTAAATGTTTGAGTTTAGACTTTAAATTGGCATTTATACTGAATAGTATTTATTTGCATATAAAACAAAATGAATAACATGAAAAATTGAAAATAAAGTTTTAAAATTAACCAAAAGTTCAAAAAATATGCATTTAAACTCATTTTCATCAAAACAAATCAATTGAACACACATGCAAATATTGCACAAATGAAGCATAAGCCCTTATATAATGGGTATTGATGTACATTAGTGTGCCAAATATATTTGAGTATTTTTAAATCTATCTGTTGTTTAACAAAATTTTTTAAATAATTTAAAAAATCATGCCTAATAATTTATTACGGTATTAACAATATTCCAAACATTCCGTTAAAAACGATTGCTTTTCCAAAATTACTAATTTTTTACGCTTAATCGCGCTGACCTTAATTTTTTTCAAAACATACATAACATATTTTCTTACTAAAATTTTCTTTAAAACATTTTTTGCTAAAAAAAGTTAAATTAATACTCGATATAATATCGATTAAAATAGTTTCCAAAGGCATTTGTTGAAAGTTTGAGTAAATGAAAAACATAAATGATATTTACTTTATTGTAAGTATGGGTTACGTAAAAACGGAAAGGTTATTTGAATATATATAGTAGACGACGCATTATTTATCGTAATACCCTATTTGTATCTTCACTCGCATCAGTATATTGAATGAATCAGTACCTTAACTGCATAGCAAATCTATTGTGTATAAGGATATGATGCTGCATGTTGTCAACGTTCTCTTGAATTCTTTTGAGCCATTCATTGAATCGGCAGAAGGAAACAGCTGCTGCGGCTTCGAATGTGCTTATTTTGCATTCAATGATACAATTCATTGAAATCATCCCAAGATGTTTCCCAAAAACGAAATCATATTATTTTTATTATGTAGCATCTGATGCGTTATTTGGGAAAGCAATGCGCTTCTATCCAAACAAAAATTAAGTTTCCAAACCACACAATACATTCAGCTTCAATATGCCGTGAAATTGATTAATAATCACATCTTGACTAATTTGCATTCTTCTAATCTAATAAATTATATAATATATATATATATATATACGTGTGAATAGACATAAAAACTTGTATAATTGGTTTCTTTTATTATACTGTAGAAAACTTTTTCTAATTACCGTATTATAAGTGATCTATTTTTTCAGTTCGAACATGTAATGTAGTTTGCATATGATAAAAAATTTAAATTACAGTATTTTGGAAAAGTTTGTAAAATGTGGTAAAATTTGAAGAGCGAAAGTGATGCGCTTTACAATAAAAGTTTAAATCGTGAAATTAAGATAAAGCTTAAATTCCGAAAGTTAACGCGAACAAACTTAAAGAATGTGTACCCTAAATGCATTAAGATTTAAAGATTATTGGAAGAATTAAATAAAGTGTTAAAATTTTCTTCGAATTTGCACTTTCTATATATTATGCTAAAAGTTATTTAACCTTTTAATATAACTTGTGCGCATTAAAAGATTAACAGTTTTCAATAGTTGGTAATCCATTTCATTCCTCTAAACCGTGGGATTTTATTCACTGCAACTCAGGTTAAAAGTTTTCGGATTGAAATGAAAAATCATCTAATCTTCATTAGCTAATTATTACAATACTCTTAAATTACTGTGAAGATAATTAAATTAAAATCTAAATAGAATTGCATGAAACAATGTGTAATAGTGTTACCGCAATAATAATCAGGTAAGTAATATTGATTTAGCCATAGATAATCAATGAATATAATAGCTATTTGAACAAAAGGTTCGAACGGGGCAAAGAATTAGATGGTGTTGCGCAGATAATAGCTTTGAGGCATACTTTCCCTCGCGTAAAATAATGCCTTGTCTGACATTGTAGATTTCACGGATAGAAAAATGGGTTGAAAATGGTAATCAAAAGCGGACATATGTCCACATATATGCCCAGAACATGTCGAGCAACGAAAAATTGAAACACCCTTTTCATTGTTAATGACCACAACCAGATTTAACTGTAATGCGAATGCTGTCTCGTTAAACTAGAATACATTTTTGTTGTGATGTGGACTCCTTAACGACGTTAACTGAACGCAGGCACACAGGTGTAGGTCACTCCCTGCTGATCGGGAGGACAGATCGACTTCCAAGCTGTCACTCAGGATCACACCTGGACCATCACATAACCCTCATAACCATTTGCTACCGCTATTGGCACAGCCAAACTCTAACACTACAACGTTGCGCAGCGAACTCCTGCTGATCCACATCTACCTGTGTTTCGAATTTCACAAAAATATCTCCTTATTTCCCCAAACTTTATTGAAGAAACGAGTAAAGTATTGGTGAGGCGGACAACGCTGTTAACTCGATTGCAAACTGAGAGGAATTTCGAAGGTGTGGTACCATAGCTATACCATCAGCTAATTTTGATACGGAGTTGCGATTGAAAAACGCCAACTATCGCAACATATCGAAAGCAAAAGTTAGTGAAAACAATAACAAAAAAGTTAATAATCGAGAGAAAGGAAAAAACAAGGAATGTATAATTTCGGTGTGCTATAGACAATAAACCCAAAATTACTTTCAATTACTGTTTTTAGAGTCAGCGACTGGCAGGTCCTCATAGTCCTCATTGCAGTCTTCATACACAGTTCATATTTTTCACGGTCTTCGCAGTGGTTCGCAGTCCTCCCCCATAATAGTTCCACCCTCTAAATTGCTTTCTGCTTCACTTCGACTATAATTTTCTAAAATCAACTTCAGATGAAACAAAGTAGAGACAGAGCGAAAAAAAATATTGGCTTCACTTTTGCCCCGAACATAGAAATTAATTTTATTTCTTCTTCTTCTTCTTCTTTACTATTATTATTTTATTTGGCTGTATCTTAACTTAATTTTGGTAAATAAAAAAAATCTAAGCGCTGGTACATCACCACAAATGAGTGCATTAGTGATAAATTGAGTGATTTAAAGCACTAATGAATTTCCACATGAGAGTCAGTATTGTACGTAAAATTATACGATTAGACTACTCTGTTGTCTCGATTAGCGTAGCAATTCAACTATGAAGTCGTGACCTTCCATGTATGTGCCCATCAATATATGACAGCCTATAATCATGGGTTGTGGCTGAGATGCTTTTGCTGTATCTCAACATTTCAACACAACCATAACTATTGAATGAAACGCGCAACAAAAATATGAAGAATATATTAAGAAACAAACAGAATATATAAAAACGTAATTTTGTTAAAACACAAACCATCAATTCATTGGTGAATGTGATGCTCCGCAGGTTTTAACGCTAATATCCCAACCATTAGCACAAAATGAAAAGACAAACATTTTTTTTGAAGGAAAGCTAAATCTGGATATAACGCATAAGTTATGTATTACTGAGTAATCGTTTAAACAATGCGGTACACCATAGTCTACCATACTGTATACTATGGACAATAACCAGTGGACCATTAGTTGTTACTGTAATTAACAGATAGCAAGTTCATGGTCAATATATATATATCCCAATAGGAGTGCCAATGATTGCCTTTATAATTATTACAAACCACAATGAGTGCATGGCGCAAACTGTCAATAGGAATGATCGATGAAAGAACAGCAAGTATTCGCACTCAAGCGGATATGGTATCAAAATTATGCTGACAATAAAAAATTAACTGAGGCCACGAGTTAAGTCACCTAAAAGTATTAGGGCGGCAATCAGCCAATTGCTTTGATAAAAAACTATGTTGTATATTAAACTTAAACTTCATTTGTTGAACGCATTGTAAAAACAATTAATCATCGTTTTTCATGACACAAACAATAGCCATCACCTGTTTCTCGCAACCGGTTGACATTCAAAGATTCTATGATTGTGTGTGCGCCAGTGTGCCTGTGCCTGTCTATGTGCCCGTATATGTATATGTGTGAATGCATCATACACTATGTTTAATGAAATTACCAAATAAATCAATGGTGCGAGCGTTTTACGATTCTTACCCATGTTTAATACCTTTAAATTAATTGCTATTAGAATTTTATCTGCAGAATGATATATCAAAATCATAAAAACTTTGAGTTGTTTTTGTTTCATTCGATGTTTTTTATATATCGAATACAAATGAATGCGTTATTTAATTAATTTAAATACAGATATTACTGTTTGGGAGTAATCAATCATTCAAATAAATATTTTAAAATTTTTGGTTATGAATTTTAAAAACAAAAATTATAATTTAGTGACACTACAATAAATTTAAAACACTGGAATTATAAAAGTTGATTTCGAACATAATTCTACGCATTTTTATTTGGAAGGCTGGCATATCTTCATCAAAAACTTCTCACATATGGTTTTGTAATATCAGCAAAAAAATATTTAAAAAAAGTTTTCTAAAAAAGCATTTACAATGAAAAAATCAGGAGAGTTCTTCGATCTTAAGTTTATTTTTTCAAAATAATTAGTTGATTTTAAAAAATCATAAATAAAAAGGATTTTAAAATGTATTAGTTATATATAGTAATCGACACGTTGTGAATATATCATTTAAATTTAAAAATATTAAAAGTATTGTAATTGTTGTTATTGATGTAAAAATGCGATGCTGCGGTGAATGTGCCAAAAAATTAATCATGTTTTCTATAGAAATGCAAAATATGCTACAAATAAAAAATTTTTAAATAATAAAACTGGAATATAATACAGATTTGAATTTGATAGCTTCCTCATTTTATAATCGCTATTAAGCTTTGATTTATCACCTAAATATATGACATCATTTTATTATACCCTCAACAGCATATAATAAAAGTTAAGTATTACTCGAAAAAAAGAATGCATTTCCATTTTGTGCTGTCCATTAAAAAACAAATAACCGACTTTTAAATTTCATTAAAATAAAAATGATAATATGACAAATGTTAGAAAAATATTTATTTTCAAAAAGTTTAATAATTATCTGATGCTTTAATAATTGTTAAGGGAATGGTTGCTTAAATGAAAATACTAATGACATCTATTGAAAATAATAAATACAAATTGTTGTTTGAGTGTACTTTTAGCTTTAAAGTGTTTTGCGAATTTAACGATTTTCCGTATGTTGGAAAAAACTAAAAGTACTAAAAAACTAATTTTTAATAGAACGAATTATTTTAATTACAATTAATTTAAAGAACGTTTAATAAGCTTTGTTTTAATAAACTACATAATTGAAACTGTTTAAAGCAAATCAAATTGATTTTTTAAAGAAAATTATATGCTAAGACTCAAATGATATTGTAATGCAGAGCTGGACAAAAAAATTACGATCCGCATTCATTCGCAAAAATCTAAACTTAATGTTATCCGCATCCAACTATAATGTAATGAATTCTCCCTGTTCTTTGACTTAAATGAATTACTACGGTAACCTTACTTTATTAACCAATTATGAGAAAAACTATAATAGATGTGTTAAGCTGATTTTTCCAACTGTTTTTATTTGTCCGTGGTTATCAAAATAATTGGTTTTAAAAACTAATCTGCTACTTTAGATTTCCTAGGTTTTCGGAAGCGTTAAAGAGATGAAGAAAATTTTTAAAATTTTTCGGTTAGCTATGATTTTATTATTAACAGCTCCTTTAATGATAAACTTTATATGATTGTTTTTCTCTTATTTTCACTAAAATTTTAGATTTTTAAGTTTTAAAAAATAAATTAAATATAATAAATAGAGAGTCAAAAAGATAGAAAATGCTACTATCTTGTTTCATAAATTCGAAGCATATAATTGTTATATGTGCACGAATTACATAGTTTGGAGTCTTTTTAGCTCCATTTATAAATGCTATTATTTGCTATTGGTAATGATAAATGCTATAAAAGCTATAAATGCTATTTTTCTCGATATCAAAAAATTGTCGTTTAAATCTGAGTAGATTTTATTACCCCTTCCTCAAAATTTTTCAATTTCCGCATATTTTTCAAAAAATTTTAAAATTTCATTATAAAATGAACTAAGAAATAGTTAGAAAAATTTTAATATAAAAGAAAAAACGTGATACTTTAGCAATTAAGTAATTTATAAAAATATAAATGCTATTTTAAATGCTATTTTGGTCATTTATTAATGCTATTTATAGCGCTATTTTTATATGTAATAAATGCTATTATTTTGACTCTCTAGAAATCAGATATGAATTTTAATGGTATATACAGCTTTTCATTACCCAAAAAAATTTTTAATTTAAGCAAATATTGCTAGAAAAATTGAAATCGTTTGAAATTTTTAAATTCGTTTGATATTTTTAAAATCGTTTGAATCGTTTAATTCGTTTACTTTATTTTTAATTATTTTGGTTCTACATTTCATATAAACTTGTTTTAAAATGGAAATATAACATTTTAATAAAATCGTTAATTAACGATTTTCAACGCCCTACTCATGACTTTCTATATAATGGCTTTCTCTTTAATAATACGTAATGTTTATTATTTAATTATGTGGTAAAAATGAAGTGTATTTACAAGAACTAAGTAATTTTTAATAACTAAATTAAAATGCATAAATATACAAACATTAATTTGGAATTACATTTCGAAATTGAAAAACAATCAATGAAAATAGAAAAAGAACAAACTTCTAAAATTAATACACCCATACAATGACTTTCTTTTTAATAATACGTGATGTTTTTTATCTCACTTTTTTAAATAAACGTCGAGCTTATAAATTGTCTGGTCTGTCTGTAGCGGTATTCGCGGTCTTATTTATAGTATTGCATTTTACCATTCTGAATTAAAAACTAGTATATTTTTGACAAAAAGTATGCATAAACCTATTAAAAATTGAGCTCATTATGAATGAATGTATCGTTCTTGTTTTATTAAACTTATTACAAAATAGTCCGATTTAATTATTAATCAAATTGTGTCAAATTATTCTTATTTTGCCCATTTTGGCCAGTTTTTTTATATTTTTTTGTTATTTTGAGTATGATAACCACTATTTTTACAACAATAATTGACAAATGCAACTAATTTTAATCTTACTTTTGGTCCTTTTTTCCTAAATTTGCACACCTTGGCTAGGTTCTTGGTCTATTTTGCTTTTTAGGCCTCAAAATCACTATTTTTGTATCAAATAGCTGCATTTTAAACCTTTCTTTCGGCTATTTTTGCTCTTTAAAACGTTTTTTGCTCATTCTGAGCCTTATAATAACTTTTTATTCAACAATAACAGGCATATGCCAACAAAATTTTATTCATAAATTTGTTCATTTTTGACTAAATGTGCCCATTTTGGCCTTTTTTGGCATTTTAAGTCTGATAATTACTAATTTTATAGCAAAAAACGGCATATGCCACTAAATTTTCAACTTAAATTTTGGAAAATTTTGCTTATTTTTAGCGAGTATTTGACTCATTTTCCGCTATAAACTTATTTTTTGTCATTTAAACTTTAAAATCCCTTTATTAACATATGAAATAGGTCAAAATCCCTTAATTAAACTTATGAATTTGGTAAAATCTTTTTATTAAAGTAAAGAACAAAATACCTTATTTAACATAAGAGTGTGAACAGACGGATGGAAGAACGGACATTGGATGTAGAAATTTGGGAGTAGACTTTAACCTAAAGAATATTGATTCGCGTAATGACGAGCAATATAAACCAGATTATATTAAGGTATAATGAATAAATTTACTAAAAAATTGTTTATTTAATTAATTCGTGA
>JAQIXJ010002472.1:0-15750 GCA_034700185.1 Phthiracarus laevigatus | reverse complement strand
GTTATATTTCAAGCATAAATTAGTGTAGCGATAGAGTATCGGCGATAATAGTTAACACTAATATATACATGTAAGAGTAAATAAAAAAATTCCTTTGAGTAGCATTAAGAGAGAGAATTGGGAGTTATTAGCGGAGCATAACAAACTAAGAAACTAATGTAACGCTTTTCTTTTATGCGCTTTGGTTTCTCTATTTCATATTGCGCTACAACGCTGACCATTCTTACGAGTTTCTAGATTTGTAGATCTAAACTACATAACTATGATCGCGAGAGAGAGTCAATAATGTTTGTATGCCATAATACGCGTTGGTGTTATACAGAGTAATAGTATGCTACACAACAGAATGAAGAGAATCTAATACTATGTAATTCATTTCTTTATTCTGGTATAACGTTAGCTATAGCTATAGTAGAGTACAGACTCGAATGCTATATGGTTTGGTATGAGTGTCCGCGAAGCGCACAACCAATTCATAGCTTTGGAGAGTGTGTGAGCTCTCAATGTTACTCTCAATACACAGATACTATGAATATATGTAATGGTGGTTAGACTGCCGGTGAGGCAAATGCCAACTCATTTGTGCAATACTGGCTGGTTATCAGTCGTATGATGAGAATCGAATTGGCGTTAATCAAAGCTGACCAGTGTTGCACACATGAACGCGTTCTCATATCCGTCATTGACTTCCGAGTTATCGCATTTGAGAGAAAAGGTGAATCACATCATTACAAACACAAACATGCTTTGCTGTGGCTATAAAAAGGTATGTGAAAAACAAATCATCAAATCATACCTCTACAGTATACTGTACAGAATATTCTATACTTTTGTTTAGGAATCGCGAACAGATGTGAATCGCCAGCATATTATCGGTGAAGAGAGCGCGTACTATAGTTTGGGTCATCACCAGCATCAGCATCATCATCATCAGCAGGCTATGAGTGGACAGTACGCGCGAAAAGCCATCCAACACTCGATGGGCGGTCACGCGTATCCGTCTGGTGGACAGCAGATTGCCTTACGATCACGTATGCCTGAAATGGTACTTCAGAGCGATTTTCGCAAAGTTAGCGGCATTTCATCGGAAATATTTCGCCAAATCGAAGCCGTGGAAAATGATTTCGATTCAACCACTGCCGCGTATTTCGATTCAGTAGAGAAGAGGGGAGAAATGGTCATACGGCTGTTCGACCCCAAAAGCCTGGGCAAAGCGGGTATAGAAGAGAGCCGAAAGTACATGAACGACGCCACTGATGTGACACATTCGGTGCAATTCGTGGAAATCATTAAAAGGCCGGGACAGACACTCGGCCTATACATACGCGAAGGCGATGGTTACCACTGCAATGATGGCGTGTTTATATCGCGCATTGCGCTCGAAAGTGCTGTGTATAATAGTGGTCTCCTCAAAGTGGGGGACAAGATATTAGCCGTAAATTTAGTAGACGTTCGCCGAATGTCATTGGACGACGTGGTCATCATAATGTCCATACCGCGTAGACTAGTGCTCACAATACGTTCGCGACTGAATACCGGTGCCGCCGCTCAATCGCCAACTCATAGGAAATCGTTATCCAATGACTACCGTAATCTGCCGGTAGTTGTTGTCAAGCGTAAAGTGCACGAAGAACAGTACGACGAGTCAAATAGCCAATTGGACAGTGAAAACGGTCATCTATTGCAGGCCAGATTAAAAGGATTACCGGCCGATATACCGGACATCGCTGTGCCATTAGAAGGAGAACAACCGGTATATGATCGCCCATTACAACCAAATTCCGGTACTCTAGACGATCACGGGATTTACTATAATTCGCAACCGCAACGGTTACGAAACACTGGGACGTATAACCGTTCGGTGGCGCCAACGTATAACATTAGAGATGATTTGTGGAGTGATTATCGGACTAGTGATGTGTTGCGAGGTTCGCGTCCATACGGTATTGTCACCCAACAGCCAAACCTACTGCAGCGACAATATCCGAAAACATTAGAGAATTTAGCGGAACACGTGCATCAGTTTTACTCCGGATACTCATCGGATGTGCCACAGTCATCATCGGCGCGACGAACGGGATCGACGCTGCAGGTGACTCGCGCTTCAGTTCATAGGCCACCATCGTCTGGACGGCAGCGATATTGGGAAGACTATAAGGACTATAAAGATTACGCCTCACAACCGGGAGTAAGCGGTGATGTTTCCGGTTCATTACGACGAACCGCGAATATCCATCGAACGGAAAGTAATCGTGGATTACCGCCAACAATGTCAGACGATTTCCTGAATCGTTACGTTAAATCTTCGCTTCGAAGGGGAGATACTGGGAATCCTTCCGGATATCAAGGATTAGTGTCTATGCAAGATTTACGTTCTCAAAGAGCGCGCGACGATCTTCGAGCGTCCGCTTCAACGCAGACTATTAACAGTATTCTCAGACGCAAAACATATTTAGATGGCAGTGCTTCGGATACTGAAGCGAGCACTACTTCCCCGAATCCATATCATTATCTATTGAGACAACGAAGTTTAGGACCATATTCGCGAATGTTTAAAGTAGCGTCGAGAGACTCGTTTCAGTTTAGAAGCAGTTCACTGCCACGAACCAAACCAACCATCAGTTCTGATTATCGTTACTCATCGCGAACCCCACCGGCGTCTGCATCCGCATCCACGCGACGCAATCATCAACAGAGACAATCAGTGAGATTCGAGAGGCAACCGTTCGAGTACGACGATGATAGTGATGGTGCTGTGTCTGCACCTGAATTGCCTCCAACCAGACTCAGAAGGATAGGTATACAATAAACTATTATTCTCTGCGTTTATAGCTATAACCCTAATCCCAATTATTTTATTCCAAAATTTTTTTTTGTCTTTTTTTTGTTACATGGATAGGACGTCGCGCCACATCACCAAATGTTAACTTGCATTCCTCTAACGAGTATCGCCAGTGGATGGTTAGAGCGCCGTCGACATCAGCGATATACGAAACTGTGAGAAAATTAAAAGCTCTTCCTTTAAGTTCAAACAGCCTCAACAAAATTGCACATTCAGCTGAAAGCTTACTCGACGCCATTCGCATTGTACGTGAAGAACTGTGTGCTTGTCATATGTATTTATGTCTGCATTGTGTGTCTGTGTGTATATACGAATGTCTGTGTTTGTACGAACCATATATGATTGATTGCAAAACATTTGACCCAATAATATCTTACGCTATACTTACTCTATTTATTTATTTATTTATTTAGGAGCAACAGAGAACATAATAGTTTGTTTGGGCGAAAAACCAGTTGTTTCATCAAAAAAAAGTTTCATCAAAAAAAGTTAAACTCTTCAACGCAAACGTTTACCAAACAAATTTTTTTTAAAGAAAAAAACGGTCAAAATTAACCGAAAAAAAATCCGTTATCATTGACCATATTTAAAAACGAAGAATTCATAGGAAAAAATGTCAGATTCTTGAAAATAAATTTCCCACACACGTAACCATTCCTTTTTGTTGGAACACCCGGTTGTTTAAAAAAATAAATCACACACCAAAAAAACTCTTGTTTACTTTATAGTGAATTACTACTGCATTCTCACTAATTTTCGATCGTGTCTTTAATAGATTATATTTTATATTACATTAATGAATGTGCAATCATGTTAATTGGGAAAACTTTTTTATTAATTTATAATATAAGCATTTAGTGCTGACTGTTTGTTCTGTTTTAATAAAATATAAATGTTTGACGGTTTTAATCAACAGATTTGAACTTTTTAAGAACACCTAAGAAACCCAAAAGTACAAAACTACCGACAAAAGTTTATTTTTACAAAAAAAAGTGTATTTGACATTTGTTGTTGTTTACGAAATGCGCATAAAACTTTAAACAACTGTACAGTAAGTGGTGATAAACATGTTTTAATATAAATTTTTGTGATTCATTGGATCACAATATAACGCGCGTCTAAACTATTAAACGGATTAATTTTTAGTATATATAGTGGCAGCTATACGTTATTTCACTTTAGTTGAACGTAAATGATTTAATCATAAATATCTTTAATATTTCCTATTTTTGTTTTTAGACTTATTATTTATACCAATACAATCGAAAAAAATTATTTATTCCAAGTTCTTTAGATTTTGTTTAATTAAAAAATTGTTTTAATCGACGTCAACAATGCCGGCAGCAATCAATGGTTTAGACAACGGCAAAAAGTTTACACTACCAATTTCTCCGCCACCGATGCGTCCACTGGTATCATCTCAAATGGTGCCCACATTTTTATCGCCTCTCTATCACCAAAGTGCAAACTATGGACGCGCAATGATGGCGTACAACAATTATTATCCGGTGATGAATAACAGCGCATTTGATCCGTGGAGTAATAATTTTGGTGGTTCGGATCCGATCGAACTATTAGCTCAAAGTCACCGGAACGCGGCGTGTCATGCGGACGCACGACACACTTGGAGCGGCAGTTTGCCGGCGGCTCTCGCTAAAAATCCGGTGTACTCGAACAAAGTATTCTTGGGTGGCGTGCCCTGGGATATGGAGGATCAAGACGTTAAGTTGGCGTTCAGCCGATTCGGAACCGTTAGCGTGCATCGACCGGGAAAAGATGTTAAGCTGTCGAGAACCAGTCAGGATAAGGACAAAGCCGGTTATCTTTACATCATTTTCGAGTCTGACAAACAGGTGAAACTGCTGCTCAATTCGTGTACCCATGACTTCAGCAAAGGTGGCAAATGGTATTTCTCGATATCATCGAACCGATTCCGCAATAAAGACGTCCAAGTGATTCCATGGAACATCGCGGACAGCACTTACGTCAAGAATCCGTCGCTTCGATTAGATGTGAGCAAAACTGTGTTTGTGGGCGCATTGCATGGCATGCTAACCTCTGAAGGGTTGGCCACCATTCTTGACGATCTGTTCGAGGGTGTGGTGTATGTCGGCATAGACACTGACAAATTCAAGTATCCCATTGGTTCGGGTAGAGTAACGTTTTCGAACACCAAGTCTTATAGTAAAGCAATTCAGGCCGGATTTATTGACATCAAAGCAACGGTTTTTACTAAGAAGGTATTAAACACTTATTGATTTAATTTAGTAAAGAAAATGATATTTAAAGTATTTTGTTTTCGTTTAGATTCAAATCGATCCGTTTTTGGAAGAGAATAATTGCAGCAATTGTCGCATCAATAAGGGACCGATCTTTTGCAGAGATGACTGCATGCGTTACCTTTGCCGCACGTGTTGGGATTTGCTTCACTCTTACGAAAACATGAAACGCCATCGACCACTCATTCGCAATAAGACCGCTAAATATAACTAAAACCATATTCCGTTTCTATGACCAAAAATGTTTTCTGTTAATTGAATTGTTTAAAAACGAAATTTATTTTCCCCAAATGTTGATGAATTTAATATATTACAGTTAATGAAATTGAATAAATTTTATACATATTGAACGATTTTAAATACTACGTCGAATTTACTTATAATCAAAACTTTATTATAGTTATAAATAAGTTAAAAAATATTACGCTTTACCAGAATGTGTTTTTTAAGAAAATTTTTTTATTCGTTATTAAAGTGTCAAAATCTGAAAATTCGATTATATACTGTAGTAAAGAAATGCAATGAATAAGAGAAGATTAGGATGAGATAAAATTTCGATTATCATAACTGCATATGCAATGAATTTGCCGAAACAGTGAATTGTCACTCATTTCAACGAATGCGTTCACCGATGTGATCGATTGTATAGTTATAGAAATAGTTATACCTCATTATATATTTAAGTTATTCTTTTCAATACAAATAAGTGTGTTCTTCATAAAATTCGCAATTCTAAGTCAAATAAGTAAATCAATCATTTCGAAATCATTTTAAAAAATTAAAATAAATCATTTGAATAATTTTTAAAAAATATATAAAAAATTTTAAACGATTTCTAAACTAATCTAAACAAAGTTGTTTTCCTGCGAAAATAATGTGACAATAAGAGTAAATGGCAATAAACTTGCAGTTTTTTTTGTTCGCTACTCGTAAGGCAAACCAAATCAACAACATTTTTGGCTAAAAAAATCTCAAATTTGCGCCAACACTCACTCAAAACTTTATTTTTCTAGATTTAGCTTCAATTTAAGTGTCTTTTGAGAGTTCAAAAACAACCTAAAACTAACGAACGATTCGATAACAGAAAAAAGGTTTAAAAACTCTTGTAAAAGAGTAAGAAAATTCTAAAAACACACGTCAAAGAACGCACGCTTTTAATAACTAATTATTGTTTGCCTCAAAAAATCCCAAAAAAGCGCATTCAATTTTGACATGTGATCGACGAAAAGTTTATGTAAATATCGTTATAAGGTTATGGTCAGGACTTTCAACTAAGACGCTACATAACGGTTCACGTATAAACAAAGAAATAACTTGCGAAAAACAGTGTGGTTTTACTCCAAATATTCGCTCGAAAATCATGCGCACAAATGTGAGAGCGATTCCAGATCAACAGAAATTAGTGAATGTGTGTGTGTTTGTGAGTGAGTGAGTGTGTGCTCGCGAGTGACTGAACTTTTTTGATGTTTTACTATATTATTATTACTCTAATAGTTTATTGTGAATCATTTTTAAAAAGATGTACGCAATTATTGATGACTATTTTGTGCGTTTTCGCGTTTCACCGCTATTTCGGACATTTTTTTGCGCAAAAAGTTTGAAAAAAGTTTCGGAAATCAAAGTTTTCAAAAGAAGAGTGAACTTTTTAAATAACTTTCTAAGCATTGTTGTGATCTCGTGTTTAATCATTTTGGATATCATACAAATCTCAGAAACGGTAAGCATTTGTGTGTGACTATCTGTCATAAGTAAATAAAATTAATTATATAATAATTTTGAATTTTGATATCTTTAAATTTTTTGTTTGTTGGAAATGTCTTACAACTTTTTAATACATCGTCACTTAAATATTTTTCTTACTTTAATACTTATTGTTAAAAAACAAATAACATAGAAAACTCATATATAGTAAATATTGAAACTTTGTTTGAATTAAGTTAATAATATTGTCAGTTCGGAATAACTAAATTGTTATTTGGCAATATTTTTTAGAATAAAGTTTTTATACTGTTATATAATTCATTAATCATTTTTGTTATAAGACAAAAAAAATAGTAATGAAAATATTTCATAACACTGAAGTACAATACAATAAGAACACTTATGATATTTAAAAAAATAATAAATGAAATAATAAAAAAAGCTATTTATCTTATAATAGACAGATCGTTTGATTGCCTTTTAAAACAAAACTTTGTTGGGTTGAAAATTTTTAAACGATATTTATCAAACCAAAACTAATTTAACTAATACTGTTGTTATATTTTTTTATTTGAAAAATAACCCTAATTTTTGACATTATTTTATTTCAAAATTTTTTTTCATAACTAAAAACAGATATTGTAAACCTAACTATTAAGAAACTTAATAAAAGTTTTTTTTGTTCAAATGGGTCGCCAATATATCTTTATTATACCGAAAAAATATAATTCCAGTGTATATATCAATATGCTTATAACTATAGATTATAAGTTACCCTAAATTCCTGTGGATAGTCCGCGGACTTTCTATTGAAAAATGATAAAATTAATTTAAAAAGGAAGGTGCGGACTATATAGTGATGGCGGACAATCTAATAAAATTTTTCATGAAAATGTATAAAAACAATAATAAACAATAACATATAAATTAGGTGCATACAAAATGTACATATTATTATCAAACAGCATTTATGTATACCAAGTGCGGACTATACATAGGATGCGGACAATCTATTAAAATATCTATCGTTTTCTGCTTTTTCGAGATGCGGACAATGCACCGGTGCGGACTATCCTCAGGAATTTAGGGTATTTTAAGGGCAGCTAACATTTTATGTTTTCGGATTTAAAAATCTAGACAATTACTGGTTTTACTTAATACGTAGCGGAGGAAAAACATTAGCGTAAATCGTAAGATCAATGAGTTAAATAAAAAATTTTACTCGTACGATCGTAACAAATACAAAGTAATATCTACGGTAAATAAAACACAACGGATAAAATAAATAAATAAATAAAATGATTAATGTCTTATAACACAAAACAAGCGACGAGAAAAAATAAAACAAATTAATTGTGAATAACTCATACGAAACACACCTTTACGAAAATAAGCGGTCATTAATATTAACAAAAAACTAATCAATGCGTATATCGTTTATCGTTCAACGATCGTTGTTAAATCCATCACTTAATTTATGCAAATTATTCGTTGCTTGAATAGATTAACGAAAGTGATTACAAAGAGTCATCTGTTTTACTTCATCATTACATGTCTGCAGACGAAAGATTATTACTATTCGGCCATAAAGCTAATGGTAATCATTAATAATTTTGTTTCTTTGAATTTTCTTTATTTATTTTATTAAACTAAATGCAAATTTTTTTATGGTTACATTAAGTACCAAATTATGAAGTGTTCGAACCAAACGGCGTTCCAAAACATAGGAACCGCAGAGAAATTCTATCGACAAATATTAGTTCAACCAAGTTTAACAAATCACTGCCGCACAGGATTCAAGTGAATTTCAGAGCGTTTGGACAAAATTTTAGTTTAAGACTACGAAGAAATTACCGGCTTTTGTCGCCGTCGTTCGCTATTAAAGAGGAATTGATCGGCAAAAATACATTGGATATTAATAGTGACCATATTCAGTCTAATTGTTATTTTCACGGATACTCGACAACCCATCCAAACAGTTCTGCCGCTATATCTATATGCGATGGAATGGTAAGAACGATTTAACTAAAAGTGCTTATATAACAAAACATAATTGATATAAGGATTAGCTTTTTTTATATAAAAAAAGTTCTTTCAGCTTAAGTTTGAATTAATGTATAAATTAGTTTCTTTTCATTTGGTTTTTTAATCAGAGAGGTATTATCGAGACATTGAACGCAATTTATGTGATCAATCCATTGCCACAAAGAGTAGTAAAAAATTCAGACATCGTTTCCAACTCAACTCACTCTCGACCTCATATAATTCTTAAAAAAGAAAGTCTCGATCAATACCAGTGTCCACACATTAGTAAGTTTTTCAATTGTTTTCTATCATTACATTCTTTAACCAAAAAAAATTGTCTCATTAACACGAAAAATTCGTCTAATAATTAACAAATAAAAAAAAGCAGAAATATCGAGTTCAATTAAAAGTGTATTCATTACGACTGTTATTCGCCTATCAATAGAAAAGCAAATATCATTTCTTAGCGAAGTATCGCTTGACGACACACCAACTGGTGGCGAAAAAAACAAGAGCCACGGTTTGTATCGTTCTCGCCGTTCCAGTGACACCACAAATTATGATAACATTGACCTTTCGGTTGAAACGGCGGTATTCATTGACGAAACACTCTATAGTCTGATGCAGCGAACTTTTCCAACGGATACAGAGCAACAAATAGTGACCTACGTTTTGACTATTATGAATGCCGTGCAGCTTTTATTTAAACAGCCATCACTTGGAAAGATAGTCGACATTTCCGTTGTACTCATGGATATACTGAAACAGCAGCCCAGAGTAAGTCATACACATCGCAATCGTGCGAATGCGGAATAACGTTAGGGTATAGTTTAGGGTTAAATTTTCATAATGCAATTGTGTGTTTGTGTTTGCAAAACGAAACAAAAGCCACAATAATGATAATAGTGACCGCAAACACAGCTTACATACTGTATAACCATGCATTTAATTATAGCAATATCTCTATTTGTTGAATCATTTGCATTATATTTGATGGATGCTCTTTCGTCTATAATTCTTCTGCAAATACGGAAGCAAATTTTCATTTTTTTGTTGTAAAAAAACGTGTTAAAATGGTTTTTTCTATAAGGCAAAACACAAAATTATGCTTTCTATGTGTATTTGTTATTTTATTTTTAAAGGCATAACTAGGTTTTCGCTTATTAAAAAGTTTTTAAAGTTATTTAATTAAGTCGATAAGCGTTGACCCTTCGCGAACATATTAGCCAAAACTATAATTTAAGCTATAATTATGTTATAATGATTAATTAAATTGAATTTAATATAATTAATTAATATCATTTTTCATTATTAATTGTTTTGTTTTTTGCAAAATTTTTCAATATAATGCTTTATAGTTAAGTTTAAAAAATAATAATAAGCACGAAAAGTTCTCGATTTTCGTTTTGTAAATTTACATATCTTATCCGCACATCACATGAAATCCAATAATATCCAATCCGATAAATCTTTAAATAGAATTAAAAAGTGGCACAAAATAACCCACAATTTTGCTATATTTAGTAAGAAATATCTTTGATTTAGTTATCACTTTCGTGCGAATTAATCGTTTAAGAAAATTGTATACTAATGTTACAGACAATCGGCCGATTATTGCCAAATCTATGAGTGGGTTTGATTGGAAAATTAAATTCTGCTTAATAATTTTAATTCAACTTATTATATAACAATATGTGTGACATTCAAAAAAACAGTTAACATTGGTATTAATTTTTACGACAATAGCCATAATATTTCGTAATCGCAAATTAAATTTCGTTTCTATTGTTTAATTTTTTATGTGTTAGTCACGAATTTTGTTTTCAATTTTTTTTTGTTGAATCGAGTGTTAAATGCTTAATAATATTTAAGAGTTAAACTTTCATCGAAAATACTCTCAATAGGACTTAGCGTCGTCAGATAACATTGACACATATTTGACCAACTTTTGCGTTTGGCAGCACAAAAAGCGACTACAAAATCGCGGTTTAACGCCACGATGGGATCACGCACTTCTATTGTCTGGGTATAGTAATATCATATAATCATATTATAAGCTAATATTATTATTATCGGCACATTGTTTTTACTATCCCCAGCATCAATATGTATGTGGTTGATGGACTCGGGCGTAAGAAAAGGCATGTGGTAGGCTTGGCTCCAGTCAGCGGAATGTGTAACTCGCTCAACAGTTGCACTATATCTGAAGGAACTAGTTTTCAGGTAATTTAAGGAAAAATTTATATTTTCAAGGCACCAACCGATTGTCACGACTGTTACTCCAAGCATTTTCTTAGACAAACAAAAAATTAGAAAAACTCATAAAAGGCTACACTTCTAAAAAAAATCATACGATTTAAGTCCATTCTTCCGTGTCTATACCATATAATTTTCTTAAAAGTGCAAATTTATGATCCTTAAAAAAACTTTTACTGCATTCGTTTTTACTTGCTTTTTTTTAATTTACTCCATAACAGACTGTATTAGTTGCTGGACACGAAATGGGTCACAGGTAATGACATTACTTTTACTAATCTTATTCACACATAACTTAATAACGCGTAAAAATAATTATTAAAAAAACCATTTAAATTAGTTTGGGAATGGAACACGACGGGTCTCAAGACGGAAATTTGTGCGATCAGGATAATTATATAATGTCGCCAACGCTTGGCGCCGGCAAAACCACGTGGTCATCGTGTAGCCGCGATTATCTCGACAAGTTTATACGCACGAATCAAGCGAACTGCATATTAGGCCCCAGTTCTCACGTTAACATCATTAACCAGTTCATAGCGCGCGATAAACTGCCGGGACAGGCGTTTAACGCTGACCAACAGTGCGCTCTACGTTTCGGGTCAGACGCGCGACACTCTTTGGTTCAGCCCTTGGAAGATATTTGCCGCTTATTGCGGTGTGACACCGGTTCCACTCGAAATATGATCGCATATCACGCTCACCCAGCGCTTGAAGGAACTAATTGCGGTCACAAAAGGGTAACACAGAATGCGTTCATAATAACATGTGTTTATTTGCGAAAATGAAAGTTAATTAATTAAACTTAATTATATAATATCTATAAGGTGTGTCGTGAAGGTCGTTGCGTTCCATACGACATACCATCGAAGCCTTCCGCCCAATACGCAACGATTTCAGCGCCAACCGATTCTCCCACAAAAACATCGATCGACGGCGGATGGAGTGCTTGGTCACCATTTAGCGGTTGCTCTTCGGAGTGCATTACCCGATCCTCGTTCAAACCGATGGGCGTTACAGTTGCAACGCGAAAGTGCGAGAATCCGAAGCCCAGTAATGGGGGCAAACACTGCGATGGAAGCGATAAAAGAGTTAAACTGTGCGATGCCAGTGAGGTATAGCTAATTCTAACTCTATTAAAGTTCGCGATACTTGTTTTTTATTACTCTCTTTTTAACTGACATGTCATTAATTACACGAAAGGTGTTTATTAAAATAATTCCCCACTCATTTCTCTCTCATTTTAAAATCAGATCAGATTTTTAACAAGAAAATTTGTTGTGTTTTTTTACAATTGTCATTTGAATAAAAGCATTACTGTGTTAACAAAAACAACCGAATTAAATAGATGCCTTAAATTGTGTCAATAAACTTTTCAACGAGAGTAGTGATTTTTTTTTTCATTGCTGTCTCTTTTAAACTTCTAATACGCTATCATTCATATTTTTTGTTGCTACAACTTAAAAGAAAATATAAATATATCAATCTTTTTATATATTTCCCGTTTTAAATCAAATCTGGATATGCACAGAAAAAAAGTTTTTTTTTAAAAATATAAAGCAATTTTTTTCCACCGTTACGCCTCTCTCTGTGTGTGATTAAAAAGGGATTTGTTTTGAATGAAATAAAACATATATTAACCGAAACATTTTTCCTTATGCAAGTAAAACAACAGAACAGCTACACACACACACACTAACTTTATAATTAATTGATGCGTGCCAAAAAAACTTGATTATAAGACATATATAAAAAACGCTAATGTCTTTTTTGTTGCAAATGCATAAAAATTAAACTCAAATCATATTTTGATCTCTCTTAACTCTATAATAATAATAATAATAATAATAATAGTGGTTCACATTTTGTTCAATCCATTCTTTTCTACAGTTATGCGTATCATTTTCATTCAGAACGGTGAATGTTGACGAATATATAAGTGACACTTGTAGGGCAGCGGCGCATAAAAACAACAATCTCGAGCCAAAAGGAACGCAATATCCGAGCTATGATTGTAAATGAAACAAAAAAAAAATTAACAATAAAATTATTGCATTTTTCGACACTATAATTAAGTTTTCAAACTTTGTTTCCCAGCATCCCATACGTGTTTTGTTTGGTGTCACAAAAAAGGTGGAGGTTTTATGACTCAGGGCTGGAAATTGCCTGATGGAACGCCATGTGGCAAAGACAATAGTGTGGCACACAATCGTTACTGTTATGATGGGGAATGCAGATTCTTTGACTGCAATGGTGACAGTAAAGATTTCGAGGGCACTGAACAGTGTCCGGAAACCTCTAGTAAGATACTGTTTTTATATGCTCTACAAGATCGAACGCATTTTGATTATTATCATTAAAATTAAATAGATTTACTGTATGACATGTCATTGGATCAGGGATGGAGTAATTGGATGCCACTCAGTAAATGCCATTATTCATGTGCTGTCACAGCCAAAGGTTTTCGTCTCGTCAGCAGAGAATGCAATTTAGTGTAAGTTTTCCTTAAACCGCAAAAAAAGTTGTTTCCGAAACAAAAAATGTGAAAACCAATAAGATTAACAAAAAAGATGATCCTAATGACATGGGATGCAACAACAGCAACATAATTATCAAATCAAAAGATGCATATCAAAAATCGTAGCAACAAAAAAGAAATTTATTAAACTGATCCACTTAACTATAATGTTTCGTTACAATAGGTTCGAATAGATCAGTGCATTGATATGCATTGTTGTGCGCATATAGAGCACAGCATTTAAGTATGTGTTAAACTCATGATTTTTATGGCTTTCAATCTGGCTGTTAGTCACGAATCTGTGAGCATTAATTTTTTTGCGTAAAAAATAGTATAAATATATATATAATTTATTGATGGTCTCCGCTGATATTATGAATTACGAGCGGAGTTGTATGATATGAATTTTGAACGCACAATTAACTATTTTAAATATAGTTAATATTTATTAGAAAACGTTTTTATTTACACTATTTTTAGTAATTTGAATATGACAGCGCTTTACCAACAAATTAAAATTTATTTTTACTGATTTTTTTGGTGGAGCTTTACTGACTTTCTAGGTTTAGAAAGTATATATATCACTAGTTATTTTTAAAAATTTCTTTTAACTTAACTTATTACTAAATCAACCCACAATAAATAAAATAAGAGAATTAATTTAACAAATTTATCAAGATTTTGAACGTGGATAAAATTAATGACGGCTATAAATTATTCTAAATTATTATAGGCAATAAAGTTTAATTTCATTATGCGTACACATTTTTCTACACCTTTCAAACGAAATTAAAATCCTGCATATAAGTTTATTAACTATGTATATATAAATTAAACAAAATTAATTGATCATTAGTAATTTGAAAATTAGTAAAAGATTACATATTAATGCCATTAAATTACATTTCATTATTGTGTCGTAACAGGAAACTTATTATAACGTATTTAGAACATCATTTTTCATTTTGTTGAACTTATTGTTTATCAAAAGCTAGGAAGTAATAAATAAAACTCTTTATTCTGTTAATTTTTAAATTACTTTTTTGCGAAATATTTCAATTTTTTGAAACCTTATATCGACATTATCTTAACGACAAAAAACTTTTTTATGCCATGTAAACATTTTTAACCATACCTTTGTTCATTGCGCGAAAAAGTGTGACTTTTCCTAAAATATTAATCAAAGTTGTAGCGTGAACGATAAACTATTTTATATAAACAAAAAGCGTTAAACGCTTAAGTTTCTTTTATAAATAAATCACTTTCTAACATATCTAATGTGTTTTTCTTAGAAAAAGCTTTAATTTAAAAAAGTTTTTTTAATACTGAAAGAGATTATTTCTTAAATTAATGGTAAGCCGTACAAATCTCTAAATTAATTTACAGTACCGGTATATTTGGTTAGATAATAATAATCTCAATAGACTAAAGTGAAAATGGTAAACTGAGTTTGTACCTTTAACTGACCACAAATTATTTTAATTTCATATTAAATATTTTTTAAAATATTAACGCAAAATTAAAACACAAACTAATATAAATATTTTTATGGCAAAATTTTAAAAATATTAACCATAAAATTTACTAAACTGTAGCACTAATTGTGGTGGCAGTAGAGAGTCGTTTCAATTATGTTCGGAACAAAACGATTTTTGCGAACGCAAACAAACCGCAATGTCTCCGGAAGATTACGCCAATGATATCTGCGGCAAATACCGCAACAAATACCCAACTTTACTAAGCGGAATCGGCCGACAACTATCTCCGCGAAAAAGTAAAAAACCAAAATTAAATTATGGTTTTATAAAAAAATTGAAGATAACTATTTTTTATGACCGATATTATAGCTAATATACACTCGAGTTGTACAGTCGCGTGTCAGGACAGAATATGGCACGACATTCACTATCAAATGGACGCTTTCGACGACGGTATTGGCCTTTACTATAAATACATTTTTTTAAATTTAAGTATACTTTATTCTTGAATCAGGAAAATTTCCTTCGGGAACTGATTGCAGTGGGGGCTCAACCGGCGAAAAGTCATACTGTGTAAATGGAAAATGCATTCGATTTGATGAAAATGATATTCCAATCGATGAAGGTTTGATTAATTTAATAAATTAATTT
>JAQIXJ010002471.1:0-15751 GCA_034700185.1 Phthiracarus laevigatus | reverse complement strand
TCGGGTGAATTAATTGTTTATTTGATACAATTTTTTGTTTTATATAATCTTTTCTTTATTTAATGCATCCTGAGCAAAATAAAAGTGGACTCAGAGATAAAGAGAATATAAAGCCAGAAAAATTCTACGTCAATTCTACCATAAACACATATGGTTATTTCAAATGTAGTGTTGTTTATCTTTCAAAATTCAATTTGTTAACTTTTACTTTTCATTTTTATTATTTTTAATTTTGCTTGTATTTCACTTTGGTTTTAAGCAAATTAATTATTTTATTTAAGCTTTTAAGTTTCGCTTTATATTCTAGTAAAATGCAATTTCTTATATTTTGATATTACTTTAAGCAATCTTTATTTTACGTGTATTTAACTTTTGATTTTAACAATTTTAATTTCAATTGTGTTTGACTTAAGATTTTTTATTTCACTTTTATTTCACTTTTACTTAAAGCAATAGTAAAATCCTAAATCCCTAATTTCACATCTTTTACTTTTACATAACAAAAAACGGAAAAACACAAGTCAAATCCAATATTTCACTTAATCAAAGTAAATTTAAAATTTTATCCAGTTCTATTTAAAACATGAATAACAAGTTAATATTTCTAGTTTTTACATTTTAAGTTGAATTATCTGTTATTTATACTATTTTTGAAACAACATAGTATTATAAGTAGATATTTTTTAATTTTTGTACATTTAACTTTTAACTTATCTTTTTTAACAAAATTATATAATTTTAATTACATATAATTTAAATTAGCTTGAAATAGATGTTTTGTTTTGTTTTAAAACACGTCCATAATCAGTTACACAGAATAACATAAACTGAAAGTCAACAGATATGGGGTCAAATGAAATCCCAAAGCCAATAGCTTACGTTTCTTATGCTATTATCAAATTTGAATATTTTAAAAGAAGAAATTTACCAATTTTTTTTATAAAAAAGTGTAAATTCATTATTAAATTTAAAAATATTGAATTGCTTAAAAATCAAAAATTAAAAGGTTTACAGATTTGATTTTTTCTTTGTTTAAGGCATGTTTATGGAAAATAGTTGAAAAATAAAATCAAACGTAAATAATAGAGTTAAACACACGTTTTTTGCTTACTTTTAGTTTAAAAGCTTTGGGCTTTGTTTAAATACGTTTTTCTGAAAATCGATATTAATTGATTTAATTTAAGTTTTGATATTTTATTGTCAAACAATCATTAAAAAATCAACTGTGTAAATGCAATCTTGTTTTTATTACAAATAGATTAATTTTTAAATTTAATCTAATTCTTTAACATTCTTTATAATTCTTTGCTTTTCCACTTAAAAATTGTCTATCTTTTTAATCTCTCTTTGGAAAAGTCAAATATGTAATTTGGCATAAGGTAAAATTGAAAATTTGAAAAAATCTAGAAAAATGAAACAAATCAAAAAAACTATAAAAGTTTTAAATAAACCTACATTACCACTAACACACAGACACAGATATGAACTACAAATTTAAAAACTAGACATACAAAGTGTGCTAAAAAATGGATTTTATGCTTTAGTTAACATAAGAAATCTTGAAAATCATTTTTTACAAGTAAAAATTTAAAAGCAATAATTTAAAAGTCTAACGGACTAATTGCTGAAAGAAAGACTGCTTACGGATTGACATTATCAAATTCATAAATTCATTGTTTGATTGTTTTTATATAAGTTCTTTTTTCCAACTTAAACTGAGATATAAGGATCTGTACCTTCGCAAATCTGTCAATATGGTATTTACATAATTATAATTAACAGGTTTTAATTTATAGAAGTTTAATTATTTTTCGAATGTAAAAATTATAAAATTAATAATAGTACTTTTTAGATCGAATTGATAAAAATATTTAGAAAACTAATTATATTTTTATTGTGAAGAAATGTCAAATGTTAAATCAATTTATTAAATAATAAATATATCAATTCCCTTTATTAAAATGAGAATGCTAACGTACATATTCAAAAAAAAGGACAGATAGAAGAACAGACAATGTCAAATCCTTAAGCTCGACTTTTATTTAAAAAGTGAGCTAAAAATGAAAAGAAGCTAAATCCACAAATTTTGTTTTTTGAAAATCTATAAGCAATAAAACTTATATACATTCATACATGTGTTAAATAAAGTTATTATTCTTTTCACTTTTTTAATCTTTTATTAGAAGCTTTTGAAAACAATAATGAAAATTATTATTTAAGAAAAATTAGCATCTTCATAAATATAATCGGTCTTCCGCAAAAACTTCATCTTATTTTTCGGCTAATTCTATTTTTCTGCGACCATTAAAAGCCTTAGTTTATATATAAAAGTTTATAATAAAATTAGAAAAAACGACTTTTTAAAAAGCTTTATGATAAAAACAATAATTTTATTTCACATCTTATTTCGAGTATAATCAAATAAGATTGTTACAAATAAAAGATCTTAAAACAAGAATGAACTTTAGAAATGCTTTCACTTTGATTAAAATAAATTTCAAGCGAGTAGTTGTATCAATTAGTTTAATCACATTGCATCAGTACAAATTTGTTTTATTTTTGGCATACGTTGAATTATATTAGCGCTGCGCAACATTTTTAAAAATCAATTATGGATTCTTCATAAAAAATTTCTATTGATGTATGCTCACTGATGTCTGAACCACTACAAAGCCAGATTATAGTAAACACTCTCTCAAGTCTTTTTGTAGCAATACTTTTAATATTGCGTTTAAAACATTTTCATAAAATTTACAACTTTATTGATTTTGTTTATAACTTTGATTAAAAAACTTGACATTGTTGAACAAAAACAAAAAAAATTATAAAAACTAATAAAAATACAAAAAAATCATAAAAATAAAACAAAACTCGAAAAATAAAAAAATTTAAAAAATAAAAACAAGAACGACACATTCATAGAGCTCACTTTATTATATTTAAAGTAAGCTAAAATTTAATTTAAATACACAAAATAAAATACATGCAAATTTCATTGGTCGAGCTAGTGCTAACACACATACAAACGGACGGACGGAATATATGCATAAACTCACCTTTTTTAAAAAAAAGTGAGCTAAAATTCAGTTAAGTTATTCAAAAGGCTAAACACAAATTCAGTCGCCGACAGACATTAAAATTCCAAAAGCTCGACTTTTACAAAGGGAGGTAAAAATTGTTTTAAGCCTTTTGTCCCTACTAATTTTGTGGTTATAAATAAACCTTTATTTAATTATTATATAACGACACATTTTTAATCAGATTCAATATATTTTTAGCTTATTTTGACAGTCAGTCATTGGATTTGACATGTCCGCCTATAACTCTGTCTGTTACTCTGTTCGTAGACTTTGTTAGATCACAAAAATCAGTCAAAAATGAACAAAACAGTAAAAATGTGGCAAAACTGGTTTAAATAGTGGCAAAAAAGGACTTAAATTTGGTCAAAAATGACTGAAAATAGGTCAAAATTACAATTTTTTATTAAGACGACCAATATTTTGAATTAGTTAGTGCATTAGTTATTTTTAAAAAAAAATTCCAAATCTAACCAAGAACTACAAAAATGATATGATTTTAAATTATAAATCTTTTGAAATATTTTGTAAGTATATCCAGTTTTTATACTAATAAAGATACTTTTACAGTCAATAATGACGCTCTAGTGAGACTATGTTCACTATAGTGACCATATTTGCGCAGTAACGCTATAGTCATTCCAATATCATAATGACTAGAAGTGAAGTAACTTTTAGTGGTTTCTATGTTAATAACATAGTGACTTTAGATGCACAATTAAGCTATAGTGAAACTATTAATATTTTTAAAAGTTAAAATTTTAAAAATTCAAAAACTTAAAGGGCATATCGGATTTCAAAAATTCCTGGTAGATAAAAATTATTAAGTTATTTTTTTATTTTAGCAATATAAAAATCTATAAATAAAAGAGTTGAAGAAATATTTATAATTTTCTATATTTTCAAAAATTCCATTTTTTTGATCTTATTCAATTAAATTATTATTATAGTCATTTAAATTTCTGTAAACTAAAGCGTTAGTCACCAAAAAAATCGTGTGTTTAGAATTTCCTAATTTTTAACACAAACGAACATGTTTAGCTGGTATGCAACATATATAAAAATCAGAAATGAATAGGATATGAGTGATCACTAACTCGGCCACCAAAATATAGGGCGTATAGGATTTTTCTAAGTTTTTCCACAAACGAACATATAAAACCTATCTACAAATTATATAAAAATCCGACATCGATAGGTCTTGTATGTCCACTAAATTGGTTAAAATGTGTTTTCATTTTTTTAGTTTGTAGTTCAAAACAGTTTATCGCATTTTCAAGTAATTAAGTGTTGTCCGTTATCTGAAATGTAATAAGGGTATCCCAGAAGTTGATGAAAGGTAGCACAACTTCAACGGTGTTCTAGTTGAACAGATAATGTTATTATTGGCGAAAGAGTTACACATCTAGTGTGCGCTCATAATTATTCCGGCATTGTTAAAGAAATTGGCTTAAAACATAGGGAACGTGTCCTTATTGTCGAAACTTTTTAACCTATTCTAAAATTTTTGTTTACTTTTTAATTAATGATCAGGAGGCAAAATATCTAGAAGCAAATGATGAGGAGACACAACACTAATTATTTTTTTTAATTTAAAAAAAATTATGGTTATTTGCCTGATAAGATCGCCTACGCTAATGGTTAAAACTTTAAAATGTAGTAAAATTACATTCGATTGTAAAACATTTGATTTTTGATAAATGTTTATTTTTATAGTCAAGCTTTAATTCATTAAGTTTCTAGGAAATAATCAATTTTTGTTCTATCTGCTAAAAAATAAATTATAATAAATTATAATTTTTAAATAATAATATAATTTAAGAATCAATTAATTATTAGTTTATTAGAAATATGTATAATAACTGTAACGTTTGTTATTATTTCAATTTTAATAGCCAGAAAAAATTGTCTATTTTATTAGTGGAAACGATAACAAGAATAAATTTTATTTTTATTTAACAAACCTTTTATTTTTAATTGTCGATTCATTAAAAACCAAGAAATTGTATTGTTATGCTATAAGTGTTAAGTTTTGACATTTTTGCCGAACTTCCCCTATGAAGACTAGATTTTGAGACATTTTTAAGTTTATGAATTAATATTTTTACTGAAAATAGCGGCATATGCCACTTATTTTATTAATCAATTTTTGTTATTTCAGCCTAGTTTTCTCATTTCTGCCAGATTTTATGTAATTTTTTACCATTTTAAATCTATAATTCAATTTTTCTACAGTAAAAACCGGCATATGCCACTTTTGGTATTAATCAAATTTTATCATTTTAACCTTCTTTTCACATTTTGGCCAGATTTCGGTAATTTTTTTGCCATTTTGATTCTGAAAATCACTAATTTTATGTCAAAACAGGCATATGCCACTCAATTTTTAACCTAAGTTTTCGCTATTTTTTATCAGATTCTTGCCTATTTCTACACAATTTTGTCCTTTTTTGACCCCTTAAAAGCCAATTTTGAGCTTACTTTTTGTATTTTTGATCGTTTGTTTTGTTCTTTTTGACTAATAAATTCCCTTAATTAGCATTAGAAGTTGGTGAAAATCCATTTATTAAAATCCCAAATCCAATAGCTGATTTCAAAGTGAGCTAAAAACTGAAAAAAATATAAAAATATGAAAAATAAAAAAAACTAAATAAATTGAAAAGTACCTACAGTTTTAAAAAAAAGCCTTCTATAGTTTTTTAAAAAAGCCTCCTTTAATTTTTTAAAAAAGCCTTCTATTATTTTTTAAAAGCCTAATATAAAAAAGTCGACAGAATCACAAACAAAAATAACGAATCCAATAGCTGACTTTCAAAGTGAGCTTAAAATTTGACAATTCAAAAATCTTCATATTATACAAAATCACTTTTTAAAAATGAAGAATAAAATAATTAAAAATGTTCAAAATTAAGTTTGAAAAATAAACAAACTTACTATCTCACATGAAACTATTTATAAATTTAATGAATTGGCAAATTTAAATTTTAAATGTTTTTAAAATAAATTGTTTTGTGACAGAGAGAAAAGTGAAATACAAAATCATATAGGTTGCTTTACAATATTAGCGAAAAATAAAATTATAAAAACTTGTTTATTTTTTATTTATTTTAGAACGTTACATTCATTAAAAAAGTAATACTTGAAAAAAATTAAAAGTTAAGCAAACTTAAATACAAAAAGTTAAATAAATCAAGTATCGGTTAAATAATAATAAATTGTTAATGAAATTTTAATAAATTTTTTTCTTTATAGTTACAAAAAATTGATCTAACAGCTTTTGGATATAAAATAGTCTTAGTATTTCCACAAAAGCTACATGGAAGGATGAGAATAAAGAAAAGTGTTATGATAATGGTAAATGTATGCTATGATAAAGATAAATGTTATTTGCAATGTATTATTAAGAAATGTTATGATTATGATAATGTTATTTATAATGAATTATAATGAAAAGGTAATGATAATGAATTATGAAAAATAAATACCGTTATGTTAAAAATATTATGTTAACTTATTGTTATTTTAAAATTTTTATTGGAAATTTAGCGCAAATGTAGTTAGAATATTTATATGCCTTTAAGTGTAATTGAAAAATTATATCATTATCTTAGACTTCATATATAGTTTGACGATTTAAGTTTTAACAAAATGTACTTGCAAATAATTTGGTAAATATTTCAGATAAATGCTTTAAAAATGGAAAGGCTTTTGTATTTCCAGATACCATCCTCGAAATATTATTCAAAAATTTCAATGTCTTTATGTAGCTCTAAAACATCCTACGTGCTTCAACAAAAACCAACGTAACTGTTCATACTCGTTTTTATAGGTGTATCAAATCAATTGTATACATTTAGATTCTCTCATTCTTTGGAATTGCTATACATCCAAACACTACAATGCACATTTGACCATAGATACTACTCTTTTAAGCACATTTATTGTTCTTTCGAGTTCAGTCTTTTCATTAATTTATTGAATGACGATTTCCAATATCTACCGAATATAGACTAAAATGACATGGTTAAATTGAATGCACAATTTGATGTTTGGAAAATTTTTAAATTGTAAGCAATCTTATAGAACTCAAAATTCATAACATTCGCTGATTAGAAGTCGGTCATGCATATATAATAATCCACGTATTAACTTATTGAACTTAAACGATTTCAATTAGAAAATTTGGGGTTTCGCAGGTTCTAACGCTTTTCTAAGTTTGAAACATGAAGCAATTATAATATTTTGTACCCAGTGGAAATTTGTTATTACTAAAAATTATATTTCCAATTTTAAGCTAATTTGTTTCAAAAAAGGCGAGAGAACGTAGAGTCGGAACGACCTTTAACTATATAAAATTTAAAAAGCAAAGTATGATATTATGACCGTATCTAGCTTGTTTAAATTAAAATTGAATTTTCGAACAACTTAAATTCCACATAAAAAACTGAATTATTGTTTATTAAAAACTGCAAAATCATGATAAATAAAATTTTTAATTGTTCTTTCAAAAGCAATATTATAATTCATTGGACGAAAAGGAAATTTGCCATTACTAAAAATTATATTTCGAATTTTTAGCTAATTTTTAAAATAAATAGATCTAATATATTGAGAATGTCTGTCCATCCGTCTGTCCATACATTTGCAGGATTTTTCTAGTAAATGGATTTGATCTATTTCTTATTTTAATAAATTGATTTAAAATAATCAAAACTAATTAATTTAACGATATATTCTTTAACCTATGAAAAAGGAGCTTTATACGAATGTGTCGTTCTTGTTTTATTATATCTTTTGTTTTGAATATCAAAAAGTCTATTTTAAATAAAATTTTTTGTCAAAAATATTCTTTTTAAGTGACTATTTAAGTTCAAAAGCAGTCTATTTCAAATTAAGATTTAATATATTGTCATAAACAAACTTAAAGCTTCTCCGATGTAAAAACATTTTCAAGATATTAAAAAAATATATAAGATTAATCCGCTTTAAAATAATTTTAAAATGCTAATTAAATATTTATGACAAAGGATAATGTAAGGAAATAGAAGTAGAAATTTAAAAAAATTATTAAATGATTTAGTAGAATGCAAAAATGTATATATAGAATCCTAAGTTATTATATTAAAAATTAATTCCACAATTATTCAAACAACATATGTTTACCAATGATTTCATAATACTGATAAGAAACGTTTGTAAAAATTCAGAAAAGATTTCAGGCAATGTTACATTAAAACGCTTACTTTACATAAGATTAATGATTATAAATTTCTAAATTAATTATATTAAAGCATTGCTTTAAACAATAGTTGAAGTTAATTTTTAGTTAATTAAATTGAACTTAAAATTGACTATTAAATTCCTAATTAAATTTTTAAGTAAATAAAATTGCATTTAAATAACTATTTGATGAAAAAATTTGTTATAAAAATTAATTTATTGCAACAATTAAATAAATCAAAGTGACTATTATTAGATATTCATAATTTATACATTGCAGAATAAATTAATTCGATGTATATAAACTCTAATTTGTTTTATTATTTGTGTCTAATATTGAACAAAAGGACATGTTATATGAAGTTGGTTGATAACAAATTCTTTCTATATAGTGTACAAAATTGTTATCAATTTAATCCTCTTTAAATTTAACAAAGTTTGTAATTATATTTAAAACTACTTACTTTAATGTTTAAAGAAGACTGTGAATTCAAACAAATGGAATAGTAGATGTCAATTTGCTTAGTTTAACAGTTTGATATTTAAGCTTAGCAATATAAATAAAAAGCTTGAATACTAGGGGATAGACACGCCGACAGAAAAAGTTATCATCAAATAGCAAATTTTTAATATGCCATTAAAATTTAGTTTTTTAATGTAACAGACAAATTTATTGTTTTTAATAGATTTTAATTCGAAATTTGTGTATTTAGTGTATTTACAAGATTATCTAACAATTTTATTTGTCAAAGTCATAATTGAATTGCAAAATATATAAACTTAACTATTAATGCAATTGTATTAAATTGTATACTAAAAACAGAATTCGATTAGCAATTAATTTGAATAACTTATAGAGATAATTATCACACTCCAATAATTCAAAAACATTATAATTGTACCCAATTAAATCATTTAGAAAAATTAACGCTGTTTATGATTCTCCTAATAAATAGTATCTATGTAATGTTTATAATAATAGATTAAATTGAATTTTATATAATATTAAATTTTGTTAATATCTTGAAAATAATGATTAGAATTTAATTCGAATTCTATTTAAATTGTTAGAAATAAAGAATTATCAACGTTTTTTTAAAGATTTGCTTGATTATTTAACACTGGTTTAATTAGTGATGTTTCTAAACATGTTTTGTAATTATAAAGTTTTCTAGTTTAAATTTTTTATTTCTAAAAAAAGTAAAAGTGAAAGTAATATAAATACATAAAACATTTTTCGAACAGGAAAACAAATAAGATAAAAACTAAGAAAAAAACAATACATTTTTTCGGTTTAATTTGCATTTCAAACTCGATTTTTTGAAGTGCTCTTTATTAATCTGTATTTAAACTTGAATATATTTTGTTTTATAAAAAAGTATTTTTGTGTTCTAAAAAACGCCTACGATCATAGTTATAGAGATACATACAGACATTGCAAATCCAAAAGCTGATTTTTTCAAAGTGAGCTAAATATACGAAGAAAATATGTTTATGGGGGTTCTTAATTCAGAAGTAGACAAGCTAACATCAAAACTGAAATGGTATAGTTAAGAGCGTGTCATAAAATGAAGAAAGATTGTTGCAAACTGGCTTTAATTTTACGAAATAAGCCAACTCAACAACTCTTAAACACACGAATAAAAGTGCGATTTGCTACAGATTAAAAATAGACAGTTTATTTACTAATCAAGTATTTTAAATTTATGGATACTTTGTTTTTTTTACTATAATGAAACAGGTCGCAATGAATCTAGTATACATATTAGCAAAAAATAATTTTAATAACTTTTAAATTACTTAATCACATGATTGTTTAAAGATGATTTGGAAAATGTCATTTTTAATGGTTTATTTAATGTCAAAACAAATATCAAAACTAGGTAACTAATTTTCCAGTAAAAAATTCAACTATGTAGATACCGTAGAAACAACGGATTCCATTGAAACTATTTACTAGTTTTATTTATCTAAATAAATATACTGCGCATTATTTATAGGTTAATTTTAACAGTTTTGGTTTGCTTTTAACAAATTAACTGTTTATTTGGATATTTTGAAGAACAAGTGTTGTACAGTCACAGATAAGATTTGCTTTTGAATAGTCACAAAATTTTAGAATCATTAATTTGTCATACTATATTTGTTGTTATTTTGTTTGACTAAAATTTTAATTCAAACAAAATAGAAAGCTTTCTTTAAATATTTTTTTAAAAATTTAATAAAAAAGTAGCGTTCGCAATAATAAAAACAATTATAGTTTTATCACAATCAAGATTTTAAGGAAATGGAAGATTCCGTCGCATTCGCTTGAAATACTATCATAATTATGTTAGAATTTGAAAAATTTTTATGGAATTTGAATGAGTATATTAGCTTTTAATAAAATTATCATTGATTTCTTCAATACTTACATTAATTCTCATAAATAAAACTGTTTTAAAAATTTATTATAAAACATTTCGAAGTTGAAATTGAGAACTTCAGACAAAAAAGTGTACTAATAAATGTGAGCTATTTTCAAAGTTAAATAATAATATTTTTAATAAAATATCACTTACATTATCTATTTGATTCTTCTAATATATATGTTGTTTTTTGAACAGTCTTTTTAAATTTATTTTATTCAAGTTTATTAATTTATTTTCTATGTCGATAATATTATTTACACAAATATTTGATTTAAAGTGGAAGTTTTAAATTAATTTTATAACTTTAATTATTAGTTATTATTTACAAAAGTTATAAATTAAATATATATGAGTATAGTTTCGCATTAATTTCAATTTTAATTTTAAACAATTTTTTGTGATTTAAGATTCTAGTTAAGACATGCGAAGTCATTAGACTTACAATAAATTGTTTATCTATAAAACAAAGACGTAACTTTGAAGAAGAAATTTCTAATTTTAAAAACTGCAATCTAAATAATGTTTTTATTATTGCATCTTGTATAATTAAGTTCGAATAACATTAATGGATAAATGTTCTCAACGATATTTGTAAACTATTCGAAATAATTTAATTTAATTTGAAACAAGATCGATACGGTCATAATATCTGACTTTGTAAAGTTATTTATAGTTAGTATATGGACGATGGATGTATCGTTATATATATAGCCAAATCACTAATAAATGAATAATACCTTATTATAAATTTCCTTTCTATAAAAGTTAGGAATCGCTAATTCAAATAACTATATGGTTAACCATGGAAGGCTATTGTACAAATTGAACCTAATGTTGACCTTATTTATTCCAGTTTTGACCCAAATTTGCCTTAGTTATTGCAATAATTGTTCTAGTTAAAAAACCATACCAAAAAGACACAGACACGATAACAGACACAGACACAGACACGATGTCTAACAAAATAAGCTAAAAAAATTCGAATAAATAAAATAGAGTAAGTAACATCCATGTCGATTAAAATAGCTTTAGTGACAAGGTTCGTGTATAAGAATGTAAATAAATCAAAAATTTGTGTAGCTTAATCTAATAAGTATCTATGTAAATTACATATGAATTTTACTATTATAATCTGTAATATTTATAAAGCATAAATGATAAATAAATTAAAAATAATATTTAATCGTGTATTAATTGAATGATTTTTTACAATTATAATTAAATAGTTGAAAATTGGTTTGGTGATTGATGAAGTCATAACAAAATACTATGTGAAATAAATTATTACTTAGTTCAAGTTACTGTTGTTCCCATTTTTAAAAATAGAAATTGAAATTCAAATTAATTTAAAATTTCAATTTAGATTTATTGAAATTTAAATGTCATTTAATTAGTATTTCAAAAAATTGGAAATTAAAATTCAATTTAAATGACCGAAAACAACAAAATTGTAATTAAAATGCAATTTAAACTAATTTCAAAGATTAAATCGAAATAAAAATGCAATTTAGTTTAAAAAATATTTTATTGTCAAAAATGCAATTTATGTTATTTAATATTGGAATTTCAATCTAAATCGAAATTTTATTTAAGATAAGTTTAATAAAATACTTCTTTTTAATTTATTTTAATTTGTTAACATTTATACATTTTATACATGCACCGGATGTAATTCAGACATACGACTTTATGTCTCTTTCGGCACTTTTGTAGTGTTTACTAAATTTGATTTATATTTTGCACATACTATGTTTTCCTTTAAAGCATATTAGCTTAACAAAGAAATTGATATTATGTTTGGAAACCGAATGAATCAGATCAGATTTTTTTAGTCTATTAGCTTAAAAACATAAAATTTGATTATCAAATAATATTTAAATAAGTTATTTTCAAAAATTAAAAATAATCACATAATTCGTGTAATCGTGTTAATTCAAATATTTATTTAAAATCTAGTAAATATTTTAAGAGGCATATGCCACTAATAATCGATAATAAAGTGATATGTTTTTGATTTCATCTGCTTTTAACTTATAACAGATAGAATAAATTAATGGGAGAAAGCGACGTAGAGAGGAAGCGACCATAAACTATCTAAAATTTAAATAGCAAAGTCAGATATTATTACCGCAACGATCTTGTTTTCTTGTTGGCTTCTACACATTTTTCTGTTTGGTTTCGTTAAGCCAGGCTTAAATTTTATGGTAACTTCAACGATTTAGCTTGTAAAGTAAGTTTCAGTTATTATATTTTCAGTGATACTGTTATAATATCTGACTGTTATGTAAGTTTCAGTTAATATATGGTTGCTGATACCATCATAGTATCTGTCCATGTAATGTTAGTTTCAGTAAGTGTACTGTCGTTTGCACCGGGTGGTTGCATCATGCATAGTGTCTTTGATAATAATTTCGGAATTTAACGCCAATAGAACTTAGATTAATTTTATTGAAACAAACTATAAAATGGAATTTCTAATTTTTAATATTGACTAATTTTAAGGTCTTTGCTATATTTGTCCATAAGTTATCTTTTACAGACTATATTTTTAGAAACTTGGGTTTTAAATATTTTTCCAAATTTGCCCAAAAAACGTAATGATCAAGTCTATAAAACGGTAATTAACTTAATTTTCCTCTATTTTGCTTGTTTTTTAACTTATCATTACAATTTAAAATGTATTTATAGCTGTTGATTTAATTAAGTGACAATGGTCATCTCGAATTTTCCTGCAGCTGAAACACTGCTAAAATAGTTTCTTGTAAATCTAATGAAAACAGTTCGCAACAAAAACATCACGATTAAGTTGGACTGTTATGACACATGCGATCTATTCGGTTAAAATCCAGTAATGTGCGCTATATATTTTGATAAAAGAATACATTAACTGTTTGATGTATTTTAACATCCTAAATGACACTTTAATGAACATACCATTACTGTTTTTTGTGTTCACGTAGAGTTTCATAATCGAGGTTATCAGCATTACACATTCTGAAAATCAAAATTATTTGAAATCAAAAAGTTATACATTTTTCCTTAACTAAACCCAAGTGGTTTGATTTTAAAACAACTTACTTTAAAATTATCGTTACTTGATTTCAAATATAATTAATTAATCAACCAGCATGGTATAAATTTATAATTTTAATATTAATTTTCCTATATCATTTATTTTGAAAAAGGTTTTAATTTTTTTGCATTTTTCTTTATTTTTTTAATAAACTTGTAACAATTTTTATTAATTGGCCTGGAATAAGTTTCAAACTTTAAAAATCGAAGTATTTTACGTTTTGATTCTTTATATAAAACATTATTCTTTGGATAGTTAGGAAAATCAAAGTATGGATTTATATCATCAGATAACAGGTCTTTATAAAAATCATTTGTATAAATATGATAAATAAAAGAGTATGTATCTATAAAATTTAAATAACTAAGTCAGCATACTTTGATTTAAATAAATTATAATGGTAGTCATACATTAATCTTTTAGAAAGTTTTAATACACAAAATTTAATTTGAGCGATCAAGCATAACAGAAGTTTTTAGCCCACTTTGTAAAAGTCGAGCTATTGGATTTGCAATTTCTGTATGTCTGTGTGTCTGTGTGTCTGTAGACTTTTTCATTTTTTTTTTATTTTTTTCAATTTTTTCGATTTTTTCAATTTTTTCGATTTTTTTATTTTTTTTTGATTTTTTTCACTTTTTTTTGATTTTATTCAACTCTATAAAATATTATAGAGTTGACAACAATATCATAAAAGTTTGCTAATGATAAAATTAATATAGTTTTAAACTTTTTGAAAAAGTTTTTAACGCATTGTTAAAAAATAATGTTGCAAAACTACTTGAGAGAGTGTTTACTGAAATCTGGCTCAGTAGTGATTCACACCTAAGAGAGTGAACATCAACTTTTGTAAGGTAAGTCAATTTTTACAAAAATGCACATAAAAAATTGTTGTTCCTTTTTTAATTGTTTAATTCATTTAATATTTAAAATATGTATAGTTATAAATACTTTAAAATTGTTTATAATGTATTCTTATACGTATAAATGCAAAAGTACTTGAGAGAATGTTTACTGAAATCTGGCTCAGTAGTGACTCAGACCTCTGAGAGTGAACATCAACTTTATAAGAAAAATTTAACAAATACTCAATTCATTTATGCAGATTATTAAAATTAACTTAACATTATGGATAAGAACGATGATAAAAAGAACGAAAGGAAACGTAAATGGATGAGATGAAAAGATCAGATAACGAGTGGCGCGAGGAGAAAGAAAAGGATCGCAACATAAAAAAAAACGGATGGATGAAGAATGCGTGAGTTAGAGAAAGGAAATATTCGGGAATATATGATAGATAAACGAAGTGATTACGAATGGCGCGAGTCAGAGAAATTAAAAGTTTGTAACTATATGAAAAAAAACGAATGGATGGCGAGTGGCTAATGAGGGAACAACAACGTGACTCATTAAATCATAAAAAAACGTTTATCTATTATTTCCACAGAGTTGGAGAAAATCTTTTGTAACGTTATAAAAAAAGGACCAACAGAAGTATGCGACGGATGTAATGGTTTATCGTTCGAGACTTCAATAACGCGCATAACAAAAGAGTTATTATCAACAAAAGGTGTTTCTGTAATCGAAAATCACTGTTCAAATACTAAAGGACTGTTCAAGTTTTGTTTTACATGTTATCGCGATATCACATCAAACAAAATACCAATTTTTAGTGTGTTGAATGGAAATTATTTCGAAGTAATTCCAGAACAACCAAAAAGACTTACTCAGTTGGAAGAGCGAATGATATGTCCACGAATTTCATTCATGCAAATTCGATCTCTAAGCCGCGATAAACAATATGGTTTAATGGGAAACGTGGTAAACGTACCAATTTCTGTGGAAACCTCTGTCAGCGTACTGCCACGTGCTTTCGACGAAACGTATACCGTGCAAATCAAACTTAAACGCATGATGTAGCATAAGTCACATTTTATGTTCGAGACAGTAAGACCAACTGTCATTATTAATGC
>JAQIXJ010002470.1:0-15751 GCA_034700185.1 Phthiracarus laevigatus | reverse complement strand
CATAAATCGCCTGATGATGACTAGAAGTGTCTAGTCGAAACGTTGCGCAAATTATACGTTAAACTGTCGTGTATTAACATCCAAAAATTTCAAAATGAAATTTTCCGACAGTATAATTCTGAGTTTCTATTTTTTCGCTCTCATTGAATGACTATTGATATGGCAGATATTGTCCATACATATAATAATACAGTACTCTGAAGATAAGTTTATTTTGCAATGAATTTTATAAACCTAGTATAGTTAATATCGGAGTAATTAAAATAATTGTTATCTAATATTGTTAATATTTATTACTAAAGCATTAATCGTGACATTCTTATTCCTACATATTTGTTTTTTATCGATATTAAACTATTCTTTTTCGAAATATTTTTTTGAAATAAAAAACAACTTAGACTAAACAACCAAATAAGAGGTTAGATAAAACAAGCTCTAAGTTTTCAAAATCGTTTGAGATAAGGTTTTATAAATAGTTGAGTAGAGAAAAATAAATCAGCAAAAAAATTATAAATAATGCTTGAAATTGAGATGCAGATTAAGGTTGACATAAATTTAAAATATTAACCGTTGAGAGTCTTAAAATTGAGTTACAAAATAATATTCTAATAAAAAAAGTGTATTTAAATAGTGCGAAGATAATGAAAATTGTTTCCGAGGGCAATATTTGTAATGTTTTTTGTTTTCAATGGTTCCTTTTTAATAGCAATCAACAAACCCATTATTTAATTTTATGAAATAATTGATTTGTGCTGTAATTAATATGTAAAGATAATAAATAAATAAAAATAAATAATAGTAGCAGTTAACTATTAATATTAAGCTTGCGGAATAATTCCAAAAACTTTAATTTACATCCTATGATTAATATTCGCCACTAACTTATCAACAATTAATCTAGCATTTATATCTTCTTGATTGTTTTAGGTGACATAAAATTTTTCTTATACTAGTAATTAACATTTTAATGTCGCAAACAATAAATACAGTAATTAAGATTATGCTTGAAGTTTTCGGGAGATTCTAGTTATTGTTAGCCATTAAACATATTTTAATAAATAAATTATTAACATCTATTTATTGGGTTTAAATATACAATTAATTAATAAAAGTTTTTCGATTAAAGTGTATAAAAATATTTATTTGTTTACATATTATCATTGCTAACAAACCTCGACGATTATTCTTTATCTCTATTTATTTATTATCTAACATTTGTAATAAATATTGCATATTCACTAATGTTTAGCACGTTTTCACTAGTGAAACAACACACCTTTTTGTTGAAACGCGAAAAACGTGAGTATGTTCACCAAATAATTAATCGAGTTATCCATGAATTTATGTTATTTCCATTTGTAATTTTAGTTATAAAATTTACTACATAATTATTTATTTTGAGCAATAAATTAATGCCATTATTATTGATATTTTATTAGTTTTTTCTTGATAGAATTACTTTAATTTATAACTATTATAACGCATAATTAAATATTACAATGCATTTTGGAAGTTGAATTTTATGATTTTGATCATGTTTTTCTATCTGTCTGTCTATATGTTCACAGTTTTGTAAAACTCGTCCACATGTGTGAAGATTTTGAAATAGTTATGAATAGCTTTGACTTTCATTCGTATTTCACTGTAAAAAGTGAACTTTCTTGGATTGTGTTCATACAAATTTTTAAAACTGCAATGCTCTAATATATTTAATATATTTATAATATTTGACTATCAATTGATTTTACAAGTTATAAGTTATAACTTCGGACTTAACAATAGATGTAATGAATAGCATTTATCTGCATTTATACCATTTATGAATTACTGTTAAAAAGTAGAAATTCCTTTTTTATTAATTCGAGACTCTATTAATGACTAATTTGTAGAGAGTCAAAATTATAGCATTTAAAGGATATAAAAATAGCGCTATAAATAGCATTAATAAATGAACAAAATAGCACTTAAAAATAGCATTTATATTTTTTTAAAAATTACTTTAAGGTTAAAGTATAATATATTTTTCTTTTTATTAACATTTTCTTAGTTTATTTTGTTGAGAAATTTTAAAAATAAGTTGTTAGGAATTTTTGATGGTATTGAGAAAATATTTTGATAAATGAGTATCAAAAACTATTCAGATTTAAATTATTTCGTATGAATAGTAAACAAATTAATTCGGTTTCGGGGAAAATAGCATTTTTTAGCATTTATCTTTAATGTAGCAGTTAATAGCATTTTTTTTATAAATGGAGCTAAAACAACTCCAAACTATGTAATTCGTGCTCATATAACAATTATATGCTTAAAAATTATGAAATAAAAAAGTAGCAAATGCTATCTTTTTGACTCTCTAATAATTTATTTTCAATGATATCCGTTTTTTCATTATTAACTTCATTTCAAAAAAACTGATTACTACAGAAAAATATAAATATCAAAAATTTTAAATGATATGTTATTCAGAGCATTGATGTAATTTTAAACCTCTATTAAATAAGCAAAACTTAAAGAAAATAATCATTTATAACAAAGTAACAGTTAGAATAACGGCGCAAAACTGGTTTTCCGGGTTTGTGTCAGTTGTGTGTCTCAAACATCATCGCAAACCTCCTTTTTCTCAATCACTGCTGTTATTCAAAAAAAACAGAAAAATTTCTTAACAACTCCCAGTATAATCTTAATTTCATTTGATCTCATTATTTTGAACTGCAAAAAAAACAATCTTAACGGAGAGAGAAACAGTAATCCAGCTCCTATTTCTACCAAAAATAGAGGGAGAGACCATGTGTTCACATAAATTATTAGACTTCACATTAAAACAACTGTTACTAAATATTACTATTAAGTTTTTACCAGTGAATATTTAATGTGGAATTCTTTTTAAATTTGTTTTATATTTTTATGGTATATTGTTGCTCTAAGTTTGCTTGTTATTAATAATTAGTATTATAGATGTTCAAAATGCATATTAACTTGAGTTTCGATCGTCGTATTTGTCTTCCAATCATTGTCACAGTTTTAATGTTTGTTAATATAAATACCGATCAGTTAAAGTACACGCATAAGCTTATTATCGCTTTATTATTTAATAGATATAATTATTTTTTAAAAAAAACTTGTCTTATCGAAGAAAAACTAAAATGACTTTATTTTTTCAGTTTTTCCCGTTATTTTTTCCAAACTGTTAATTCGATTCACAAGCGATTATCAATAAATATTTAATCCCTTTTATCGCTCTTAAATGAGTTGACTGTGTATAATATGTATCATTCAAACGTATAAAATACTTTCCTTTGACCCGCTTTATATATGTTGCGTAAAGCGTTTTATTTTAATTTTTAGTGTGATTTAATAATTATTATTATTACTATGGTTTATTTGAAAAGAGTTTACTTTTTCTTCAATATTTTATAACACAGACATAATCTAAAATTTCTAAGTAATGTTCATCAAATTTTTTATTATAATAATCTAATTTTAGTTTATTTCCATAATGAATTAAGTTTTTCAGATAGCATTACAAACTAAAATAGAATTAACTATTAACTTTATATTATAGGAAAAATTAACATCAATAGGGGGTTTGAATTTATAGTCTATGTCTATGTAATTATTTAATTAAAAAACCATAAATTTTGATAAAAGCAATAAATCCAGTGTTTTCGTACTATTTTTCTACTAATTTTTCTGGCAATTATAAAATATTAGTATAAGGCTGTAATACTTTTTTTAAGTGAAATATAAACTTATATCAAAATAATTAAAGAATTCTTACGGGATTGCAACTTATTTCGATATTTTTTGGATTATATTCAAACTAGTGTTGCTTAACTTTTCAGTTTTTAAACTATTTTGCTTTTGCTTATGAAAAATATTGTATTCCCACTTATGCTTACTTTTGCTTCCCATTGAGTTATACCTTAAATTATAATTCACTTTTGCTTTTACTTTTCCTAAATTTATAATTTTATTTACTGATAAGTTAAACGACACTAATTCAAACTTATTACAAAATTAAAAATACATATTGAAAGGTATGATTACAACAAATATTTAGCGAATAACTGTTTTCTATGAACAAATAAGCCAAAATAAATGTTATACATATTCAGTTTAATTGCATAAATAATAAAGTGTTTATGTTTTCTATATCTGTACAGTATATGTCTTAATATAAAACCCTATCAAAATAAAATTAAACAACATTGAATAAATAAAATTAAAATTAAAAATTAAAACATTGAATAAAGTTTGGTTACAATAAAGGAATATAAAGTCTAATGCTAACAATTCAATACGCATTTATATTTATAATTTATAACACACTACCAGCGAATAATGACATTATGTTTAAAAACTAAGGCTAACCCAACTCAATACACTGTTTTGTTAACATAAACTTGTATTATTATAATTATACATTTGCAATATATGGAAACATTTTTGAAAATATATGTTTTGGTTTGTATTTTACAGTAATGGTTTACATATTCCCTTTAGATTTGAGTTAGATTAAGAAATCAGCATAAATTAAAATACACTGAGCTCTGTTTTGAATAAAAAACTTAAGATTTTTTCCACCTCTTTTCTCCTTGTGATGGTAACCATACAGTTAAACGGTTTGCGTAAACTTTCAAGGAAAGTCCGTAAAGAGATAATCGTACATTATAAACATAAGATATCCACCTATTATTTCATTATTATTGAACGAAAAACCTTGTACTGCGCAAATTGATTGCCTCTTATTCTTACAGTATATTTTTTATAAATGCCTGTTGTGTTATATTCGAACAATAATTTACTCTTTTTTCACACAAATTTCTTGTAAAGAATTTTGAAAACCATAAGTGTTTTAAGTAAAAAAGTTACGATTTCACCATAAAATTCAGTCATAAATAACTAGATCATAATCTCTTATTGTAGCAATTAGTTTCAATTTTTTTAATTTTTCCAAATTTCCATCTAAATTATTATTGTGCTGATTATTTCCATACGCAAAAACAATGGATTATTATTTTCAAAGTTAGAATAAAAAAGCATTAGTTAATCCCCAAGTATTTTAGCTTAGAAGGTTAATATTAAATAAATGGTAAGAGCATCGCATCATGAGTTTAATGTAATTTTTTGAAAATGCTATACTGTTAGAGACTGTTCTTCTATTGGTCTTTTTGCAAAAAAACCAATCACATCAATTTCTTTCACTCATATGTTGTACTGAAATCTAAAAGCTTTTTCAGTTATAGAATTTAAATCCTTCTTATTTGTTTTATTTAATAACTTTGCCTTGAATTTAATTTTTGTAATAAAATTTAATGTACATACACTTAAATATTATTATGACTATTTGATCAAATATTTTCGTTTTTACTTTACTTAAAAGTTTATTTAACTCAATATTTAACTCAATTGTTTTCATTTGTTAAAATAATTTTTAGCTCACTTGAACAAAGTCGAGCTTATGGATTTGACAATGTCTGTCCGCCTGTCAAACAAGGTGTTCGCAGTTTTATATTAATAAAGGGATTTCACATAATTTTTTTTAATAAAGGGATTTGGAATCTACCATTTTTAAAACTAGTATAGTTGTGACATTCTATAAAAAGTGCGCTATCTATGTATGTGTCGTTCTTATTTTAATGTCTAAACTTTGCAGTATAAAAAACTATCTGTGGATAGAATTATACTACAGTTTTATAAACTAACTGTAGATTTTATTTATATTATGATTTAATTTTGCAAATGAATTATTTATGTAATGTTTTTGACTTATATTTAAAGAAGTTCAAAACAAATCATTATTGTTATTCAAAAATCGACTCATACCTTCAATTCTTGACAATAGTTTCAAATCTATTACATTCTCAAAAAATCGAATTAAAATTTTTTGGATGATCGTGAGTTAAACTTACATTACAACAATCAGGCGTTTTAGGAGTTAAACTGACTACACTGTATAAAATGAAGAATAAATACGTGATACTCGTGAGACACATTTTGAAGGCTAAAACGAAAGTTGTTGATAGAATAATATAAATTACAGATTTGGGTTATCGCAGTTCGAAAATTAGAGTAATATACTTTAAACCAGCGATGGATTTGGCGCGAGTTGTTTCCGCCACTGAGAACTCATTTTAATACTTCATAGATGAGTACGCGACTGCGTTTATGCGCTCACAATCATACGTGCACTATCCAAGTATAAAACAAGGCTTTACACATCTCTCACCAAATCCATCGCTGCTTAAAACCAGACCACTTTTCTGTGTAAGTAATGAGAGATTGATCTGTTGTTATCAGTGTTGGGCATATCTTGTCTGAAAAATTTAGAATATTACAGGTGACCGTGTACTATATTTTTCTAAACGAAAATTTCATTATTTAAAAACAGTTACCCAAAAATTAATATAATTTTTAGAATGATAAAATCCATATTCTGGAGTCGGAAAGATTAGACACAGAAGCATCTAATAAGTAAGGCTCGGAAATTTCGGTCAGAAAAATGGTAAATTTCGGTCGGTTATCGGTTAAAAATTAAGTCCAATTTCTGTTAATGTTTCGGTCGACTCAATTTTATATAAATTAAATAAGTTTTATAATTTTATACATTTCGATGTTTTCTTGAGTAAAACCAAGTCTATTTTTTCGTAAAAAAAATTTTAAACAGAAAAAGAACGCAAAATATGTTAAAAACTTGTGATCTAAAGAGTTCGCGTCTGATGTAAATAATTTTAAATAAATATTATATCGTAATGAATTCTCCCGTTTATTCAATATTGTTTTGGTTTTTTGCCAATAATTGATTTTGAATTTCTTATAATTTGATAAAAATAACTTTTATATAAGCAAAACGCGTATAAATAATTCAAAATGATAATTCAAAACTGGTTTTATTAAAATCGGTTAGTAAAGTTCATTTTCGGTTATTTCGGCCAGAAACACCAAAATCGGTTTTTTCGGTTAAAAAATTTCTCTTTCAAATACTTTATTTTAACCTAAAAAGCACATAAAACTAGTTTAACCGAAGTTTAAATCTAAAAAACTTTCTCGGTTAAAACCGAATTTTCCGAGCCCTAGTTATTATTGAGTTTTGTATACATTAAGAAATCTTGAACTTTTTTAAGGTTAAAAGGCTGATTAGACTCACATGAATTTGCTTAATTTATGTTTAATTATTTTCTATATACTTGAAGACATTTTCAATTTTGGCCATGAAAGTGAAAATTAGACATATGTATTTCTTGTCACTTATAATTACCGAATTTATAACAAATAACTGAAGAAACGCAAATAAAATAAATATTGCGAAATTGATATGAAAATTATTGTATCGCAAATTTAAATTTAAATTTTTCCCAGTCAAACGATATGTAAAGTTATAAAGTAATTTATGTTCGCGAATGAAAATTTAAAAATGGGATTGATTTACATGTATTTATAATGGTTTCAAATATCATATTTATCTTAAATTGTGCATCAATTGATTACCTATGTTTTAGATCTAATTTTTCCCCGTTTTTTTTAATGTTTATTATTTTCACTAATTACTGTACTCAAATATTCAAACTTTATATAAAAGTAATATTTAGCTCAATTAGCTTAAGGATTTGTCAGTGTGTTTGTCTGTCCTTCCATCCTTCCGTACGTACGTTTACAATTTTATGTCATTAAAAAGATTTCACTGATTTCTTATATTAATAAAGATATTTACTCGTTAGAAACTTGCCATCTTGTTTTAAAAAATAATATATTCGTCACATTATCAAGAAAAAGTGAGCTATCTATGAATGTGTCTTTCTTTTTATTTTAAGTGATTGATTAAAATTTTTTGAATAACAAAAATAAGTAACATCAAAGGAATTTTATTAATTTTATTAGTTAAAAGAGATAATATTAATGATTTTTAACAGAAATCCAACTTTCATACCGACAGATGTAAATAGAAGATATGATTTAATGTGACAAACTATATAATTTGTAAATTACTTATCTAACAGTTTGTATTTTAATCCTAAATCAAATTTCACAAATTAAGCAATGTTTTATCTCTAAATGTAGCTATAATCATGGGATGATTTAAATTCAATTGAACTAACCGGGAATTGTAGTGATGACGATTAATTATATTTCGTAATCAGTTTTATTCTATGGTAGAAATTAAATAGTACAGGTATGTGTTAGATAATAATTCTGGAGACAATGGAAAAGATTTTGAAAAAATATTAATGGTTTATCAGCTCTAAAATCGGTGTTAACTATCTTTTTATTGTATAAGCAGAAAACTTTTAAATTGTCATTAATCAATTTTGAACAAATTCATTATGTTTAATACAAAATTGTGATTAATGTTATGGAAAATTAATTTGTTTGTTTTGAATCGTTCATTCATTTAGAGTCTAAATTTTAAACATTGGTTTGAAAAGAATGTTACCAAACGTTACATTAACGTGTAAGTACTTCGTTACAAGTTGTGTAAAAGTTTTAATTGACTCAAATGCAAAGAATAACTTTTAAAATATATTCTTTTGCTTTCTAATCCAAGGCATAACCCAAAATCTAATTTAAAATATATTCACACATACATTCATGATCACCTTTACATGAATTTGTTTCATCACATTCATTCATTTATACTATTAAGCAATCGGTGATTTCAAAATAAAATATTAAAAATAGATTTGACTTTCACACTTTCCGTTATCGGCTGACAATCGATAACAGCGAGCATAACAACATTGAAAACTTCCAGAAATATTTCATAGATGCCAAACTCAACCATATGCTTAATGTTACCGAACTATAGATTTAACATAGTTCTTGTGATCACTTTTTATTAACAAATATCAAAATAAATTAAATTAACGTGACTTACTAAATAAGGATATACATTTAATTGAATATAGTAACCACGTTAGCCAGTGTATCAACTAAAGTAAGATAAAAATTGCGCAAAACTTAATGGCTTTTGATCTAATAAAAACTTTATAAAACACAGTATTTCCAACCTTATTCCCTTCCCAAGTATCTGAATAGTAAATTGGAGTGCCTGTTATTATGAATAGGATAACGCATATAAAGCAGAATAAAGCTTATAATTGACAAATTCTGAAACACTATTAAAAAATAATAATATCAGTCTAATTCACTATAAATATTTAAGTTTTTGCAAGTTTAACATGAGATAATTGATATTTTCATTAAATTACAATACCAAAAATGTTTATAGTGCTCGCGAGTTCAACTTGGGTTTTTAATTATGAGTTTTTGAACCCAAACAAAAAAATAATCGACGGATTAACAGACTTGAGAACATCCTTAATATTACTCATAAAAAGATAATTACTTATGTAATAGCAGAACTAGTGTGGGAAATACTTAGAAATTTCAGAATTTTGAGTGTTCCAGTACAGAAAAATTTGAAAATTTTTCAGACCAAAATAAAAAATGCTGGTTCCGACACACTTCTTCGGGTCGGAATCTGGCTTTAAAGTAAAATTATCTGGTAGTATATGGTTTTAAAGAAAAATATTGGGTCGGGTCTTGAGTTAAATATGGAAGAAAATTTTTATTCAACAAATTTATTACGTTAATGAAGTTTGATATTTCTTATCTATTAATACATTAAAAACTAAATAAAGAATGTGGCCATTAAAAAGCAAAGTTTTTATTATTTAATTATGACATCAAATGTAAAAATAAGAGCGAAAACAACTCTTTTTATCGGTCTTCCTCGAGCGGGGTCTTAATTTTCTGCAAATAATATGGTTAAAGCGGGTCGGAATTGGGCCTAAAATTTTAACGATTTGAGAGTCTAGCGTACATCACTCATATGTATCGCAAATCTATCAATATATTCGCTTGCATTGCTTTTGCGATAAAATTTACAAACAAACCAACTTAAGTCATTAATCTTAAAATAAGTAAGTGTATGTGCGTTTTCTTAAACATATAAAAGTAAAAGTATTATTTACCAAACGAATAAAGTGGATGCAGTAGATTCTGGCAAACACTGATAGAAGTGATTGCGCGCATCACCGGTGGGCCAAAAATTTAAGAGAAAGGCAAAAGCCAAAGCCGTTGGAGGGGAGAAAGGAGATACTGACTGATCGATCAGAGACGAAATAATTTTAAACTTTTATTTTTTGGGCTCCCCCCTGTTTACCCCTAAATTAATTATGTAGGGCTATATAATACCATTTTAGAAGCACACTATTTAAAATTTTTAATTAAAAAATCATTTAATTAAATAAAAACATTCTTTTAAAAACATAAAACAATAATAAATCTGTGCAGCAAAGCCAACTTCATGACAGTCAGCATAGCTCACCTCAATCCAGTATCTCGTCACTGACCTGTCAGTCAGTATCCTCTTTCTTCCCCTCCACCGGCTATGGCTTTTGCATTTCCATTATATTTTTCCCCCACCGGTGATGCGCGCAATCACTTCTAGTGATAACTGGCACAGTTTTCACTTGATATGAATGCATTGGTCTAATGTTTTGTAAATTATTAGTCCAAATATTTAACGATGTAATAAATATCATTGCTATTAACTAATCATCTGAAACTATTTGTTATGATCCTTACAAAAAACTTTCACCACATTTCTGTGTGGATAATGTTTTTTATCTGACTTTCTAGACAAATAAAGTTTGACAATTTTCTTTTGATAACGCATTAATCCGTTTTAAGTTAAGTACATACATGGTTAATACTTTCTTCAAAAGCTTTACACAAAATACGGTTAGGTTTGGGCTAAATAGTAAACAGAAATTACTATTTAGAACACTAAGATCATATAATGAGCAAAACTTAATTTAACTGTTAAACTTTTGTTGTACTTATTCATATGTACTAGTGAAGTACGCTAAATATTTAGTGCAATTAATCGAATGTTATCCATCCCGTATACAGCCCACATCTCCACATTCACACCGCTTACATCTGCATACGCGCTCAGCTCTGCACTTGCGTCATTATGTAAACAATATGATAACTATGAATTCAATAGCAAACAGCGTTACGTAAAATGCTTACAATGCGCATGTGCACATCATCACTTTACTGAAATTTATATATTAAATATAAAACTAAAAATTGACGTAAGCGTTATTAAAATAAAATTGTCACACTTTATATAAATTTGACAATATCCGTCTGTCTGTCTGTCCGTAGCACTCTTATGTTAATTAAGGGATTTTTATCTTTAATTTAATAAAAAGATTTTACCAATTTCTTATGATAATTAAGGGATTTTTACCGATTTTTATGTTAATAAAGCGATTTACTTGTCAAAAAAGGCTAAAATATGGCTATAAGTGGCCACAAAATGTGTCAAAATCGGTTAAGAATAGGCAAAAAACAGGTCAAAATGGAAAAAATAAGCCAAAAATGACCAAAATAAGGCAAAAATTTGGAACGGGAGTTACCGTTTTTATATCAAAACAGTCTAATTAAAATCAAAAATAGTCAAAATTAGGTCAAAATTAGCCAATAACCTTAACGGGATATTCCGTTTTAATATTAACATAATGGGCAAATATGGCTAAAATAGGGTAAAATAGCCAAAAATCTAAACAGGAGATTCCGTTTTAAAAGTAACATTATGGGCAATTTTAGCTAAAATAGTGTAAAAATAGACAAAGTTCTTGGCGGAATCTTCTGAAATTAAAAAAAAACTTTAACTTTTTTAAAAAATAATATAAAATAATGGAAGCTAGCGAACATAAAATTACTAAAACTAACTTTTCAAAGTCAGATATTATAATCGTAACGATCTTGTTTAAACTTGAAACTTATAATATAATAAAAAGAATTATAAATAGATAATATTCTAAAAATTTTCGAAGTGTAAGTTGTTTTCATACTTTTTAAAACGATAAGAAAGAAAAAATAAACTTTTCTTAAAGAATAAATAAAGTTGTGTCAGATCAGCAATAACTTTAATGATTAAGTTTGAATTTGCAGTAAATTGTATTAACGAATGGAAAGTAATGTTAAAATTCTCTCGGTATATCTTGTTTTCATTAAATGAGATGAGTATTGTTTTTAATAAATAAAAAAATTCTTTTGAACTTTATTTGTTCATTCTTGCCTCAAATCATTTTACTAACTTTTTGATTACGCGAAATTGGTTTACACACCTTATTAAATGTTTGAACAAAGTTTCAATATATCATATGAATGGTGTTTACTGCGAGTTAACCCTTATTATAAAAGTTTTTGTAAATTGCAGTGGAATATCAATCAAAAAAATAAGCTATGATTCGCAAAATAATATTTCTTATTTTAGTACTAAGTTTTTGCTTGGGTTTTGGGGAAGAAGAGAGTAAAGCGTCGCATGCATTCAAAACGGTAAAGTGTTTTAGAGTGAAGAAACCGCAGAATATGCCCGAACATATATTCGAAAAATACCAACAGTCGAGCAGAAATCTCACAAACAGCGATAAAAGAGATTTTTGGCAAAAATTTCAAGATTGGTGGAAAAACGCTGCCGGTATAACCAACACTCTTTTCAATTTTAATGCGTTTTGCATTTTTACCTGTTAATAAACTGGCGTTTTTTTAAATTTTAATTTATTGTTATCATTAGAAAAAATTAAGCAGTTCTTCGAAAAAGTGGTAAATTTTTTTAAAAAGTTATTTTCGTCAAACCAAAACAACAAACCTGCCACGGATTCGCCACCAATACCTAATTACCGTAATAATGAAAACTATAAAATTAAGTGCATAGAAATGGAAGACACACCATCTCCAACAACGACCACCACAAACATTCCATCGACTGAGCGAACAGCTATTTTTAAAACAATCAAAACAGAAAGAGATTCAATTGTTACGAAATTATGGCCAACAACTGCAGCGATAAATACGGAATCAAACACTCAAACCGAAACAGATAAAGATTTAGCATCACCTTATTTAGAGATCACCACAAAAGAGCCAGAACCGGTAATAATTGGTGTGGAAGATAAAGAAAGCTTAAAATACCACAGAGCGGACAATAAAAATAAAATAGCAGACAACTCGATAGCAAACAATCCGATAGTCGTTAAAGATGCAGCTGTTTAAACATTTGGGTGAACTTGAAAACAGGTTTTGTTTAATCACACTCCAGTAAAATTATCCATTTTTAATATCCAATTATTCCAATTAAATTTAAGAAAATTTAAAATTTTTATTCAATCTTAATTCTATAAAACAAAGCTGTTGTTATAAACTGTGGAAAAATGGAAATATGATGTTTTAATCACGAATTCGCTTTCATCTTTTTCTCAATCCAATCGTAAAATTTCGCTACTTCTTGATAAACACCGGGTGTTTCCGATCGGGCGCAACCGTGACCGAACGAAACAACGCCTATCTGAGTGCCCTTGCGTTTAACAGTAGCAACAAGAGGACCCCCAGAATCACCCTATTAAGAGATTAAATACATTGAATAAAAATTCAAACATCTTTGTTGCAAAAACAAAATCAATTATAATAAAGTTGATCAGATTTACATTAACAATACATCTAATCCTTAAATAATATTCATACTTTGCACGCATCTTTTCCTGGAGCGGCGTAGCAAACCATTTCTGGTGTCAAAGTTCCAACAAATTCTTTATAGGATTCCGCGCATTTAGGTTTATCCTGCAAGTCAACCGTAACTTTCATTAAATCTTTGCTCGGCTCTCCTTCTTCGCTCAGATATCCCCAACCGGTAACAGTAGCTTTATCAGGTGCTGTCAAATTTTTAGGGCCAATACACACACCGTTTACCGTATAGAATAAATTTGTTGACCTCATTTTAATTGGTTTAGTCGTCTTTACTATGGAAATATCATTGGCAAAAGTGGTTGGATCGTATTCCTCATGATTGAAAATTTTTTCGATCTCATATTTATCGGCATTCGCATCGTTCCATACGAGTGATCCGGCAATTACTCTTAGCTTTTTGAAAGAATACGTGACGCTATTCAAAAGTATTAAAGTATAAAATTAAAACTTTTTTGAAATAAAATTGTTTTGCAGTATTTTCAACATAATAATAAAATTACTTTTACACAATAAAAATATTTTGCTTAATTGTTTAATTATTCAATTACCCCATAAAACAATGGGCGGCCGATAATAGCCAGCGTTCATTAATGATAGATCCGCCGCAAAAGTGATTTAAATCGCTTCCCCGTGGCCTTTGAAACGAGACCTGCCACGGGAACTCTCCGAGAGCAGCCTTTTCGCCGCCAACAATTAATCCACCCTTTTTGCGCGTAATACCACACGTCGCTAAATTGATTCCAGCAAATTGCGAACTTTGAAGAACTGCATCTTCATCACCTTTATCTTTGTTTTTTCGTGTATCGCGTACATCACGATTTTGGCGTCTATCCACCGAATTATCGTCATCTTCGTCGTTCCTTAAGTCATCATCCAGTCCGCCCTGATGTATATTGTTCACTGATTCCGGATTTTGCCCTTTAATATTGTTTGACTTATGTTTTTTTAAGCAATCAAAATAACATCTTAAATTTGCGCAAATAGTTGCACATTCATAATGCTTTTCTTTTTGTTCATAAGTTTCTATGTGTCAAATATTATCTAATGTAAAGCAATAATAAGTATGATGTTTGTAATTACCTTTTATATTAGTTATTAATAGTATAAATACTGTGATTAGAATAGACAAGCAAACTCTGCTCATTATTATTTCAGAAAATGTTATCGAAAAATTTTAAATTGAATGCTATAATAAAATGGTTGATAAATGATTTTATACATGTAATATTCATCTAAATGTAAATAAACTAAAATATGTTTTAACTAAAATGAAATACTATACTGCACAAGTAAATTAAATTCTAATTAGTAAAGTAAATTCCTAATAAAAGCTTAAACTGCTAATGAAGGCAAACCAAAATGTGGAGGCAACTTTGAAAAAGTTTTGTTTTTCTCGCTTCAATAAAGTTAGGCATAAAATTATAATTGTCAAAATGAAACAAGAATTAAACTTAATCGTGAGCACACATAGCTGCGTCGTTACACCTCGACTATACTGAACGATCTGTACTCTATGTAAAATGAATAAAAAAAAGTGTTTAGACTCTGATACTTTTTTATTCATTTTCACAGATTACAGAACATTCAGTATATTCGGGGGTGGAATAAAGTGGAACGAAGACGCCATGTTTGATAGTGAGCTCACTTTCAGAGTAAAGTAGTTTTAAATTTAAAACAAGAATGGCACATTAATAGAGAGCTCAATTTTCTTATGTTAATGCATACTTATACTTCAAATTAATTAGTTTCTCACCCAAGTTGGAAAAATTACTTTATTTATATAATTAATCAGTAAAATCCCTTTATTGATAATAAATTGCGAACAGACAGACAGACATGGTCAAATCCATAAATTCGCCTTTTTCTAAAAAAGTGAGCTAAAAATTATGTTTTGTTAAAGCTAATTGTAGACACAAAGACTGAAACAGTCGAAAAATGGTAAACAGTCTGACATAAGGGCCAAATATAGACAAATCCATAAGCTCGATTTAAATTAAGTGAGCTAAAGTGTGAATAGGTTACAATTAAAGGTGCAATGGTTTGGTTTGTAATGGTTAACCAATGGTTTTGATCATTGGTTACGGTTTGAATGGGTTTGGTTTAGGTTTTTTAGCTCACTTTTTAAAAAAGTAGAGCTTATGCTTTTGACACTGTCCGTCCGTCTGTCCGTCCGTCTGTCCGTCCGTCTGTCCGTCCGTCTGTCCGTCCG
>JAQIXJ010002469.1:0-15754 GCA_034700185.1 Phthiracarus laevigatus | reverse complement strand
CTTACAAAATAATAAACAAATACTTTGCAAGAAATATTAAGTATTTAGGATTACAATCCAAATTAAAGGTTTTTTTTGTTTTTATTTGCTTTTGGCTTTCATTGATAGTTTATATTTTTTAAATTAAAGTTACTTTCATTAATTGAAAAGACTGCGAAAAATAAAATAGGATTTTATTGTTGGAAACTATTTCTAATAAATTATTTTCGATTTTACGAGGTATGGATTATTATTTCATTAATAAATATAAATAACAATTACTTTTCATATTACTTGCAGATAATAGCATTAATATTGGTTTTCTTATTAAAGTTAGCGCAGATCTCATCGTAATGTCGTACGAAATATTGGTTATAAACTCATCGTTTTGAGTTGTAATTATAGATATAAAAGGTCTGAAGCATATATGTTATGCAATGTGACACTTATTCCATTTTCCATTTTCATTTAAACACTATATGGTGTCACAAAACATAAATATAATTATTGTAACCATATACCCTTTTTGTAATATGTATGCGTTGTGTCACCATTTGGTCTTATTTTATCTTATATTATTTAGTTTGGTTTTATGAAGTTTTTTCTTATTATTGTCCCTTTGATATCAATATATCAATTTGTTAATTATTGTTCTGCAATTCAATTAATTCTGTTCGTAATACCATTGACTGCATTTTTCACTGGTGGAATATTTTATGTTTCGTCTATTATTTTATTACTATATTGATGTGCCATATCACCGATTACGCAATTACACACTAAAAAGTTAAATAAGTAATGTTTTGAATTTAAACTTTTCATAATATTTTTTTGTCAAACTATGAAATCTTAAACTATTATTGTTTTGTATACGCAAATGTTATTAGTAATTGTTTTAACAACTACTCACGCGTAATCAAGTTGCCGTTGATTACGGGTGACGTGTATCCCATTAATAACAAAAATAAAATCAGTTTTAATTCATTAGAGAATTAGTTTAAATTATTTATTAAATTTAATTCGTTAGAGAATTATTTATTAATTACAATTCGTTTAAGATTTTGATTCATTTGAGAATCGTTTTAATTTTAGGTTTTATTAAAATTATATATTTTGTGTTTGTATCAATTTTGAATTACTTCGGCCAACGATCTATTTGCCTTCGAAAAATTGTCTAGAACTTAATACTGAGGAAAAGTTTCGGTAACCCCTTTAGTTGTGTCGACTGCAATTGTTACCGGAAGTTATGCACTGCACGCTTCACTTACGGAGGTCAGAGATTGGCGGTATGAGAGGTTTGGGATACATTACATGAGTATCGATCAGACCGCTTATAATTACACAATTAGAACAGAAACTGAAACAACAAAATATTAATTTCGATAATATGTTTGGGAAATTAACGTTGCAAAATATTTTGGGTCAAAATTCTAATGAATCAGAGAAACCGTTTGTAAACATTACATCTAATGATGACATCTTTAAACAAGAAATTTTGAAACTATAGAAACAGTTAGCAATAGCGCAACAAATTTTCAAAAAGATCAATTTCAATTAAAAAATAAGGAAGCCTTAATTAAATCAAATGAACAAACAGCTAATACTGAGAGAACCGAGATGCTTGGTGAAATCTAAAACCTTAGAGCAACGGGTCAAAACTTCACGTCTATTATAAACTTTAACGCATCAATTAATAGAAGTATTCCTGTGGCTTATAATCAAAAGCAAAATCAAACAAAACCGTATATAGTTTGACACGACATTACAAACGCAACAACAAAAAGCAAATAGTTTTGCTGATTTTGCGAAGTCATTAAGCGGTAGTATGCAGAAAATGAAAAAATCGATACAAAAATGATTCCATAGTTTTGCATAGGAAAACCGGCAAAACAATTTATAGAATACATTGTATCTTATGTTTATTTGAATCTATGGCCAACAGATGATTGGAAATGTCGTTTAGAGACGAGATTAAAATTAATCTCATAGATAAATGCACAAATATTAAGAGAGAGCATGGTTTTTGAGGATTTTTATATAAATTTTGTGGTCGATCTAGGGCAGACAGACAGAATAATCTAATCCATATATCTGTCAGATAAGTCATATAAAAATTTTATCGTGAAAATGTGTTAATATTTTTTTCAAATAACCTAAATAATAATCGACATAAAAACAAATACTCTTGATATTTCGACAATTATAATGTTCTTAAAAACATGTCAAAAATAAGGTTAAATTATATTTTATCGAAAGCTATTGTAGTTAAAATACCTCATAAAAGTAAATATAGAAATACTTTATATCAGGGAGTCCCAGAGGTGCTGGCCCAGTGTAACTCCTCTCTAGAACTCACAAAATGAACAATTAAATTTAATTTTATCTTAAATCAGAAAATATAATACTTTGAGTGGGACCATAAACTTACTAAAATTTAAATAGCAAAGTCAGATAAAATGACCGTATCTATCTTGTTTTGAAAAAATAAATAATTTTAATAATAATTTTTTAAGTTACTGCGATTTATTATTCTCACCATTTCAATGTTGCGCTAAAGAGATACATATCACAAAACAACCGTAAAACACAATTAAAACTGCAAAATAGAGTATAATTTACATTATTCAATTTTATTATTTGGAAACAGTTGTTTCAAAACGTTAAGGATGAAGTAAAACACGTTTTTGGAGACAAATTTACTTCGTGTATCAAATTGTTAGAGAAGTCGTTTTAAATTTTCAACGTAGATTCAGAACAGGTATACTTGTACAAAGAGGAATAAGTCGTTTCCGAAAGTCTACAGAACTAATGAACCTTTTACTGTCGTTTCATCAATTGGCACGAAAACACGCTCAATATTTGATGTGTGACATTCGATATAAAAGTTCAGGTTAAACTGCTTATCAAGAAGCCACTAATGCTTATTTGATGGACTTTTTGAAGAAACAAATTAATTAGCTAGTCATGTAAAACGTATAGCTTTTATAACTAAAGTCTGCAACTAGTACGACACAAAGTGGCGAAAAATACATATAAATTAAGATATATATAAAGTTTTTTATGAAATTAATAATTCATAGATAAATTTAGACTTAATTTTTAATATTTAATATAATTTTAATTTAATTCAAGTTAGTTGATTAAACAACTTCTGACCATAAGACACAGAAAATATTGCAGCTTTATTTGGTCTTAGTATTTTGTTTAATATGTCAGTAAACGCTGGAGTTGTCAAATCCAATTAAGTAGGAAAGAGAATATTTTTGATCAACTTTACCAAAATAGATTTCAATGTTAAAGCTGGCGACTATTCTGGTCAATTAAAATTAGAGAAGTCTGTCAAACTGTAAAATGAAATAGAAGGTAGAATTAGAAAAAACTATACGTAATACATCTCGTTCTCGATCCACTGGATTAATAGAGATAAACAGGTTTTCCAATGGGTTTACATATGACAAAAGTTTAAATAATACTTTTAAAAAATCAGTTGTCTTAATAACATTTTAATTTAATTATAACCTTTATTATTTTTATATACAATTGGTTTCATTTATAATTGATTTCTATGCTATTTTGACGTGTATATTTTTGTTTAAAAATAATAAAAATTATGATAAATGTAACATTTGTTAATTAAACAATTTTAAATACACTACGTCTGTCCTAAAATATGTATATAATAAATTGTTTGATAAAAAATGCATCAGTTTGAAATTCACTATAAATAAAATATGAGTATATTACTTTTCAAAAAAACTGACAAACAACTTAACATTTACATGTAAAAAAGTAATTTTTCTGATGGGTATTTAAGATTTTTTTGCATTTATGATTTAATTGTTGGGTTAAACTGGATCATTCGAATTATTTAATTTGAATCGGAAAAATAAATCGAAATACTTATAATAAATCATAACGACATAAATTATAAAATCAATAATTTTAAACCATTAAAATCCAAATCTGATTTACTTATACTTTAGAAAATGACAGCTAAATTGCAAAAAATAAATTGTGAATTTTGTTCCTGTGTTTCCGCCGACATGGAAAGATTTTTTCGAAATAAAATGCATTATTTAGATACATTAGAAGAACATTTAAAGAAGATAACATAATGTATAACATGAATGTCATTGTATATTATTTTGCAACTAAAATTTAAATTTTTTTCAAAAGATTTGACAAACGATTTTAAGCTTTTTTATTTAATTATTAATTAATAATTTTGGACCCTTTTTCTAAGGATTTTCAAAGCCTTAATAATGACCTAGCAGAAATGTTTAAAGAAAGTAAAGAATTTACATTATATGGCAAAATCAATGTTGATAAATTTAATTCTCACAGGTTATAGATCCATGGTGGAACATTAAAATTAGTGTTCTCAAAAACCAAAGATAACTTTACTGATGGGAATTGCTTTGTTATCAGCTGATTATCAAAAACAGCTGTAAGGTCAGTATGAATGCAATAAGAACAAAACTTATTAATGAAGATGAAAGACTTTATCTTAGAGATGTTTTTGCGAGCTAAATTATTTTAAAAGCTCATGCAAACAAATTACAAACTACAAGTGTAAATATCCAGTAAAAAGAAATGATATTTAAACATACAATTAATCCTAGTTAATCATCTTTTGAAAATGATAAAATATTACAACTCCATTCAAATCTTATAAATAGGTTTTCTGAGCACGAATCTCAACATGTAGAATATATAAAAATTCCTCTTTCATTTAAAAACTGGATTGAATTATCTAACGTTTCACATGAATTGAATATTGTATACTTCAAATCCTTATACACAAAATTATTTATAAGATCTGTATGCAAGAGAAATGTTAGAGATGTATTTAAATTAAGGTCAGGTAAACCAAGAACCACTTTTTAAAACATCTTTTGAAATTTGAAATGAAGATTGGCATAATTTTTATGCATAAAGTTCAATTCGTATCATCAAATTACAACAGTGTAAGATTTCATCTACATTCAAAAAATAAGGTTAATTAAGGCTTTAATAGCATTTCAAAGAAAGTCTAAAAAATACACTAAAAGTATTTTGTTCTATATTTTTGAGAATATGTTAGATGTAGACAACAATCGAGAATAGGTAACAACAAACTTGGTATTTTATGGCATTAGATAGACAAAGATTTAAAACAAGAATAACAAATTTTATTGAAATATTTGTTTATATTTTCATATCAAAACAGGAATTTATTATATAATTATATCAAAAGCAAATATAAATTGAATAATTATTAAAATTTAGTATAAAGTATATAACTAAATGTAAAATAACTATCTTGCAAATAAGCAAAGATTTTTTAAATATATAGATTTTAGTCACATTTTTCGACTAGGAATCTTAATAAATGATTTAACATTAGTTGAATGGGAATTACATGTTTGCCTATGAAAAAAATCTTTTGTTAATCTAAATTAGAAATAAATGTGTAACTTAAATATAAGAAACATAAAATAAAAACATTTAAAATTTTCAAAATTTTGTTGTTTATAGTGAAATTAAAATACCAGTAAATTGTGCAACAAAATTCAAATCAAAAAGATGCCATGAGTTAGAAAATTTATTAATAATAAATTAAATGAAAAATTCATTATATTTACTATAGATAAAAATAATTTAAAAAGAAACCTTTTATTTTAGTTTTAAGTTGATTGATAAACTAGTTTTTTATAACAAATTAAAAAAGTTAATAAAATACAAAAAGATTCATTAATCAGTGAAAAACCCTTTATTTTGTCTTTTAAGAGTTATATATGGTTACTAGTGTTGAAAACATGTTTGACGGATTTAAAACACAAGTATTAATCAGGATTTAACTAATATTCATAATGTAGATAACACAAATAATTAATTTAATTTTAAAATAAATAAAACTTACCGTAAAGTTAAAATGATGCCGATGTGGCATAAAGTTATTTACAATTTATAATGATATATACAATGATGTAGTATGTATGGTGATGTGGCCAGTAATGTAATGTGCTGATAATGAAATTAATAATGAATTGAAATGAATTATTATGAAATATGTTTTCAACGATCTAATGTGAATTAATAAATATGTGATGATAATGGTAATGATATGATAATGTTATGATACTTACAATGAATTATTATGAAATGATAATGAAAAATGTTTTAATGTATGATAATGATAATGTATGGCATGATTTACATATGGTTAGCCTCTCAGGCTAACCATATATAAGATCCAACTCTTCCATTGTAACACAAGTTGTTTTGACGATTAGTCAATTTTAATAAAGTATATTTTTAAGTAAGTTGCCGTTTGTTTTATTTTAAGTAGTAGTGTCGAGTAGGCACGGGAGGCGAGCGGTGGTGTGCCGATTAGGCACACTACCCGAAGGCTCGCGGAACGAGAAAGTAGGGCGACGGCCCTTTAGGTCTCTCGATTAGAGAGACCGTGCGGCCTCACAGGCACGGACAGACAGACAGCCTGTGAGTCTCCGACCCGTCAGGACAGACCGGTGTCGGAGAGCTAGCCGGAACACTACCCTATCCCGGGTATAAAGGGGTTGCGAACGCAACTAACCCCTGGGATTTGCGGTGTTGTTCTGGCCGGCGCTTGCAATATATTTAACTTCAAGTTTCAATGTAAGTGAGTAAGCTATAACTTTTGTATCTTGTTGTTTAAAGTTTTTGCGACTTTCGAGTATATACGATTTATAGCTTCCCGACAGATCACTAACAACGAAATCTTGAGCTTATGATATTGACTCTTCCGTATTAATTCTGCTTATAGTTAAAGTATTATAATCATTTACTTCTTTATTTGAATAACACAATCTAAGTACTTCATTGTGTGGAGAACTGAGTTCGGAAACTTCTCTAGTTTTAAAAATGGCAATGTCTTCGGTTGTGCAACATCCATTAGCAAGTCGATTTAGTGCTTATGAGAATAGAGTGTCTTTTTGTCGCATTACTTCTTTTAACTCAAACCCTTTAAATTTATTCCAGAGAACATGTTCTGAAAGTATGGAATATGGATTATAATTATTATTTTAAAAAATACATTTATAGCTAACAGGTTGACATTGATTAAAATCGCCAAAAAACAAAATGCAAACTAAACCGAAATCAATTTTTCATTGTTGAAAATTTGTTTGTTTAAAATTAATATACTCTAAAGTGCGAGCTCCAACCATAGATACTTCGTCAATTATAACTAGTTTTAAGTTGTGAAGTTTACAGCGAATTGTATCCAAATAAGATGAACTTAAAGGCTTTAGATTTTTATTTTTTGATATGTTAAGTGTAAATGTAGAATGGATTGGCATTCCTCCAATATTAAAAGATGATTTTCCTGTAGTTCTACAAAGTAAAACGCTTCTATCATCTGGATTAATGCCAGGTACACTATTTAAATATCTGATTAAGGATTGGTAAACAGCAGTAATTAATAGGATTTTCCCAGTGCCTGCTGATCCTATCACAACATCATAAATCGTTTTATTTCTAATAAATATAGTCGTTGCTCTTTATTTAAGATTTTAATGATATTTAAAAATTCTTCATTTGATTTGATTTTAGGTACCAAAAATGATTCGGTTTTATTAGAAGAAATCGAAATGCCTGAGTCTAAGCCAATATCTCCGTTTGAATTTCTAATTTGATTGTCGTGACAAGTGCAATACATTTTATTAATTAAATTCTTATATAATTAAGCTTATAATAGCAATGCTCGTTTTCTAATAGTATGATTCATTGCTGTTTAGTTTTTAAGTGAATCATCATTGTAGTCTATATAGAAAAGCAGTTTTTATTATTCAATTTTGTATACTATTTGTAATTCAATCTTTTGACTATTGAAACTGAATGATTACGACTTATACTGACTTTTAATTATATGTTGGAATGAACGCGCATAAATATTAATCATATATTTGTTTTAAACCCGAATTTTACAATTTGTTAAAGCATATAATTACGTAAAAGAAAGTAAATTTTGACTTCTAGACAGAACATGTTCTAAATACAATTTATACAAAATATCTCATGCTTAGAACGACAGAGATTTTATAGGATATAATTGACTAATTTAATGGACGGGACGAGTGTAATAATTATTTAATAAAAAAAATGTCTTACTTTTCACGGTGTATAGGCCAGTGCCAAACCCAAATTTAGTTTTATAAGAATTTGTTTAGTTGTTAAACGTGGTCTCTATTGAATGATTGTTATCGACGATTGAGTAGTATTCATGTGTTCTCCGAGATGATTAGCGAGAGATGAAGATAGCCAACAATTTATTCATTTAATACTGAATAATACTGAATGAGTATATTTAAAACCAGATTTTTCTTTTTAAAACCAAATAATTCTCCGTCTAATTATCACACTCTACGTTTGATTAAATGGTTAAAACGACAATGGATTTTTTTTTTAAAAATTAGATTTGTTTTGTTCGATTAATCGTGATGTATTAAGTAACACATATAACTGAAACACTCAAAGTCATCTAATATTGAACACCAAAATTAAAAAGTTTTCTGACACTTTTCTTGTTACTTTAAATTTGTTTTGTCTTTTGACCATTAATAAAACGTATTTATGAACGCTTATGCAAGTAATGTTCGACCGCTTAGCAAACTTTTATTTCGCTGAATAGCTTATTTTTTCCGATTTAAACCACAATTTTAATTCGAGTTTCAAAATTTTGAATTTTCGATTAGTTTAATGCTGCTCTCAATAAGTCGTTTTAAGAGCCAATGATTAAATTATCCTGTCGCGGACGCCAATTTGTAATGCTGTTGGTCGAGACGAGTGCAATTTATTAATTTTTATCGAACTTAATTATTTTAATTTAATTTATTTATCGCCATAACTGTATTAAAACATAGTTATTATTCTACATTAAAAATTGTTATATACTTTTAACGTTATCAGTATGGATACAATAATTTGAGTGACACACCTTAACATAAAATAGATATTCATATATGTATGAGCCTACTAAATCAAAAACTATTTTAATTGATTTTTACATTCTTTAAAAGTAATTAATAAAAGGATGTATGACTGTATTGTCATGTTAAAACTATTTAATGAATAAACAAAACTAGTATCTATAGGGTCATTACAATATATCCTCGGAGTCAGGGTTAAGTTTTTCCAATAAGTGTTTTGCCTTCACAACTTCATCTCTTTTTTCAATTTCTCCGTTATTAATAAATGCAGATGCCCTACTCGATAGCGATAAGGACATTTCTAGTACGTTATATACGGCTTCTTGCAAAGATATTTCATTTGCGTTCCTAAATCGATTTGCAATAGTTTTTAAACTTTCTTTAATAGACAAGTTACTATTTTTTACTTCCTCAATTGTTGCTTTTAAAAGCTTCGAAATGCCACGTTTAGATTTGTTTATATAAACCAAAATATTGTTTATACAAGAGTAAGCATCTATAACAAACTGAATGTCCATATTGGCACTATGAAGTTTGAAAATATCTTCATTATAAGCATTGATAGACAATTCATTGATATCTCTTTTTAAAAACACTTTGGTTGACTTTATACTTGATCGAATTGCTTATATATAATCATTGTAGGTCATATCAATGCATTTTAAAAAGACTCGAAGCTTTTGTTAACTTCCAATTTACTTTTTGCTAAATCACGAACGACTTGTTGAATCTTTTTATAGTTGAGACTATGTAACGTTGTGTCCACATTTTTGTCTAATTCTTCTAAATTTAGCGTTTCAGGCAATGGAGGGTTCGGGAAGCCAAAGCGGCAAATTAATTCCCCATTAGAATATTTTGTTAAACACGAAATTTTTTGCATTTGTGGACTTGATAACTAATAGTATTGTACAAACACTCATTATCTTTATGAAACTTTGTTGTTATGAATATCAATAAATTTTATGCACTCCTTTTGAGATTTTAAGTTTTGTCTATCATAAACAGGAGAATATTTTAACCAAAGCAATGAATGGACATGTGGTGACCCTCGATGTTGAAATTCAATTCGAATAAAGTAATCCAAAACTTGATGTTCACGGAAAGGATTAGAACTGCTTGTCAACACTTTCCACAGTTGCCTAATTCTATAGTCAAAATATCTCGCGCATGTAACTGGGTCTGATTATATTAACCTGCATCTGTCCATGTAACTCAACTTTTCAACATCAGTATCATTTATTACTTTTCTGTCAACAGTTTTTGACAAAATTATTAGTAACTCTGGCCATCTTGTTTCAGCTGCTGATAATGTTTAAAAAATGATGGTATACCAAGCTGCCTAATCATCGCAAGTAGCTCCTTTTTTATATTCACAATAAACTGGAGATCTATCACACTTTAAAAATTTATAGCCTTCATCCTTGCTACATAAACTATCAACATATTCTTTGTTTAATACTTTTTCTGCATTAAGATTTTGATTTAATCTGGTTTTCCTCAAAAACAAAGAAATAGCGTCAGATATCATTCCAATTTGTTTTAGTTATTATTTAAAAAAATAGTTGGTGTTTTGCAACATCTTCTATCCTCATGTCTTAGTTCCCATTTCGCAAAGTCTCTGTACTTTAATCTACTCGTTGAATCGTTTCTCCCTTTGCCACAATAAATAGTAGGAAATGATAGTTCTTCGATAAATTTATCTCGAAGGACCGAAATCGGCGTTCTTCCTTCTCCAGGTGCGAACGAAATTGCATTATTCGAGTCAAGACTTTGCAAAAGTGTTTCATTTTCATTACACTTTATAGGATCTTCTTTGACCTCCATTATGTTTTCTGGAGAAACAACTTCATAAATTTCTTCATTAAAAATAAAATCTATTGTTTTTTCTTCATCCTTATACCATTCATCAGACAACGTTATTTCCTCTTGTTGGTACAATTGTTGTTTAACTAAGTACTTTGCAGCATTAATAACTTTTTGTGGGCGAATTTTTTCATAAATAAAATGCGATTTTAATGACAACATTTTTTTAAGCTTTAGTTGAATGGTACATGTCTGATTAAATGTTCTTGAAAGAATGTTAACGGATGAATCAATATTTATAGGAACGTTTACAATATGTCCTTGCAATCCATACTGTCGAACTACACCTGAAGTTTTGATTTGCATAAACGGGATTCTGGGAGATATCATCCTTTCTTCAAGTTGTGACAAGTCTAATAGTTCCTCTGGAATTTTAGGGAATACTAATCCATTAACAAAACATAGTTTTGGGATGGCAAAGATACTTAAATCACGGTGACATGTTATACATAGACTTGTTAATCCGTTTAATCCTAGCTTTGATGATAGAAAATTTGACAACTCATTATTCTTTGACTTATTTATGACATGTTGTTTTATTGATGTTAAAAACCATAAATTATGGCAAGACTGACATGTCACAGTTGGTCCATATCTTATGTTAACAAAGTATTCACTACAGAGTTCATCGAATGATTTTATATTTCTTTTAAGAAAATGATTCTCAGTGTCTTGTTTCTGTTCTATAGCTCTATAATTTATATCTGATATTCTTCTTAAACGCATCGATAGTTTATTGCGGTTTCTTTCTGTTTTATGATAAGCTTTATTTGATATTTTCTTTTTGTGGTACATTATATAACTTTTTGTTCTTTCTCTCGAGTTTTTGTAAATTGTCTATTTTTCTTCATAGCAATAGTGTTTCGTTTATTTTCTTTAATACGAATTGTTTCAATTAGTCTACGTTGTTTCATATTCTTCGCATCTCTTTTACGGTCTCTTGATCTAATTATACTGAATTGTCTTTTATTCTTCATAGCAATAGTGTTTTTTTTATGTTTCTGTAACTCAAATCGTCTTAATTAGTCTACTTTGTTTTCTGTTCTTTGCATCGCTAATACATTCTTTTGATCGAAATTTTTGATTTTGTCTTTGTTTCCTTTTCTTGAGTTTAGCTTTTTCTCTCTTTGTTTTGTCCATTTTTAGATGAAATTCATAAATATTTTAATTAGATATTATTCAATTTAAAATACACAACAATATTTAATTCAATTTAAAATTCACAACAATATTTAACAAATGAAAAAAATTGTTAATAATATTACAAGTAAAATTAAACTTCATAATGATATTTTTTAAATATAAATAAAATTAGATATTTACATTGATTAAATTTAACGTAATCATTATATTAATAGAAGATTCAACAATTTTATAATAAAAATATAGCAACAATGACTAACAAAAGTAATTTATTTACATTTAAAGAGGATAAATAAATATAACTAAATAACTGCAGAATCAGACCTTTAATTTTCTACAATTCAATGATTGTGTGAGCAATCAAATCCACATACTCTTTTTCTAGATACTTGACCGTATTGTACGATACTCTAATAGCCAAAGTGCATTTTTCTTCTATTGAAACGCATTTCTTTTCAAACTCGTTCTGATTTCATTGCAGTGTTGACAGTGTTTGACGACATTATTCTTATTACACTTTGAACAAGAAGTGTAAAAGCAGTCATTTGTGGACAGAGAAAAAACCTTCCCTTTTGTCCAACAAAACTCCCTCTTCTGGGAAGCTCTGGCTTTGATTTCTGCATAGCTTAAGTATCCATCCATAGGAACTGAAGATTCGGATCTATTGATATAAGAGATCTTCTCTTCCACCGATACTGACGCCAAACAAATGGATGATACGAAAGATGACACTAAACTGCGTGAACCATTATATTCTTTTATTAAAAAGTTCTTGAAGCATAAAATATCTTTTCCTTAAAAGCAAAACTGTCGGCATATTTGTTTCATGAAGTAATCCAAATAACATTTTTCGCATCACAGACTTGCATATCCCGTTTCAACAAACTACTCCCTTTTGTTACAATTTCTCGTTTTTCCATCAGTATTTTTACACGTGCAATTAATATTATGTTAGCACCAATTAATATTCTCAGTACATCAGACATTTCGGTTGTTTTCTCCATTGAAATTCTTCTTGTGATTATTGATAAAATAAACAAAATATATAATATTCTGTAATGAACTTATTGATAACTTTAAATTTTTTTAAACTTCATTGTTGGATTAAAAAATAAAATCAATTTTCATAATAGAATTTAACATTTTTTATTGTTAAAGATATTGTTATATAAATTTTAGTTTCATTGATATTAACACTGTTGGGATTTAAGAAATAGAGTAGAAACTTGCATTTTCACTATGAACTGATCGCCACACCCCTTCCTCCGAGTCTCAACTGTGGTAAAAGTGACGCTCGTTGATACACAACGGTATTGATTCTGTGTCTAACCTACAATAGAGAAGAATAGAAACAGTATAAAATGTGCACACTCACTAATATGTTTTCATCGTAGTCTATAGATATTAGTACCCCTTATAAATTTAATATAAAATAAAAAGATGCGCAAGAGTTTCAACATTTCAATTGTTGTTTGCACGTTACAGAAAAAACATTCAAATTTTATAATCCGTTCAGTTTATTAAAATATGATAAACATAATGCTGTTTTGTTCTTTGTGGCTTCAATACACTTCATCCACTGAGTTTGTTAATGATGAAAATGCTATCGCCAAAGTCTTAACTGAGTTAAAGTTCTAACGACATGGAAGTTACAAATCGAGAGATAGGAATCGTAAACTTGTTCAAATTTGGTTTAAAAGATACTATTCAGAAATTCAGTTAATATTCAAGGAATTGTTACAAATTAATAACCATACTTTTAACTCATTTAAAGATATTAACAATAAGTCAAAGTTATTCCTATCAGCCTTCGATGTATCTCGCGTTTCGGACTTCTATTTTATGTTCGATATATTTAAAGGTTTAAAGACTATTGCCGTAATTCCAAACTATAAAGATATCGACATTTATTCTTCAAATAAATTTTCTCACTTGTTATCTGGTGGCAAAATTCTTCATAGTAATACTTTTGGTAATTGCGCATATTCAGCTATAAGCTTAAGTTTATTTGACTATAGAAGCCATCATCAATCTATCAAATTGTTCACTACTTTATGTCTTTTTGAATTTCGAAATGAGCTTAAATCAAAAACGGATATTAAGTTTAATAAAATTATCGATGATGTGTCTGTTGTTGGTACCAGTATGAAAAATCTTGGAGGTTTAATCGATAACTACATTTTGTCCTCACTTGCTAAAAACCTAAATAGAAAGATTTATAATGTTTATGATGATAATAAAGTCCACACAATGCCAGACAAAATATTATTTCCAAACACAGAATTACATGCCGGTATATCATTGTTTTGGACATATGATAAACGTTCGCAAATATATCATGTTCGGCTTATTTTATAAATTTTTATTATTAAACTACTTAATTAAATGAATTTTATTTTAATGTACAAATATTGGAACTGATTAGAACTTGGTTTAGGGTGGGAATGGGAATCAATTTTAGGAAAATGGATTGTAGAGATCAGGTAACTGATTGGGAATATGTTTTTGTGTGGGTACAGTAGGAGTTTTGGGACAGGGGACAGACACACATACACACAGACATATCAATCATATAATGGCAAATTTTCAATATGCCATAAAAATTTTTGAAAACTCGTTGACAATTTTTTGAAATTTTTCAGAGAATAAATTCTTTGAAAATTGTTTAAGTTTAATCTCACTTTGTTGTTGGTGCACATTATACCGGTATATAAACTCACATAATTCTTCTGTTCAACAATATACTCAAATACTTTATTTTGCTTTTCATTAGCATCCTAATCATTAGTTGCAATATGAAGTGCGCAAACTCTTTACTATAGGAAACAATAACTATATTTTTTGGCGTTTAAAAAACGTTGAGTTATTGCTTATGGTTGTGTAAAGTTTGTAAGAGTGTTAAATTGGTCACCAAACGGATTCGGAAAAGTGGGGTATTTTTGGAATGCCTGACTAAAGTGGAGTTCGAAAATATAGGCAAAGATTGTGTCTCGACCCGTTCGGCCACAAAATCGAACTTCCGAGTTAACGAGGGAATGGTATAAAGTGTATTATGTCGAATTTTTCAAGATCACTTTTATTTGGTAGAGGAAATCGAATAGTATGTTACAAAAAAAATTTCGGCAAAGCGTGAAACGGGTTGCCGTGGCTGGCCTTTAAAGTTATTAGTCAAAAAGGGGAACAAATTTTGACTAAAACTTTAAAAATTAATAACTATTAAATAAAATAAGATTGAGGTCAAGTAATACATTTAAAAGTTATGTTATAAGTTAGGAAAATTGAATTTCAAAAAATAGGGGTCATAGGTGGTCAGGAAGGTGGTCAAACACAAAGTGGGACAAAAATTTTGAAATTTAATAACAATTGAATTGGAAGGGGCAGAGGGGTGGGACTTTCATTAAAATAATTTTTTTAATTTATTTTATTTTTTAAAATAATAAAATGTTTTAAAAATTTTAAGAAAGAAGGTATAGGCAGTGGGGCAAAATTTTTGTAAAATTGTTTTTATATTAACCCCGAACCCCACCAAATATTTGTCCTCCAAACATATTTAATTTTTAATTCCGGTAATGGGAGGGCCTAGGTGGTTGTGGGTGGTGTCACTTATCAATCAAAAATTTTTCCCCCACTGTCTATACCCCTTTCTTAAAATTTTTAAAACATTTTATTAATTTAAAAAATAAAATAAATTATAACAATCATTTTAATGAAAGTCCCATGCAATTTAACTCAATTTAAAGATAAAATAAAAGAATTTATGTAATTCTAAAACTCAAAGCTCACCATCTTTTGAGTTTAGGTTTGTAAGTTCAAGCTAA
>JAQIXJ010002468.1:0-15757 GCA_034700185.1 Phthiracarus laevigatus | reverse complement strand
ACCCCTGTTTGGCGATATGTCATGTAAGACAGCGAACGTACGGACGGACGGACAGACGGACAGACGGACATGGTCAAATCCATAAGCTCGCCTTTTTAAAAAAAAGTGAGCTAAAAAATTCTAGTTTGTTTAAGCGGGCAATAATTATAATAAAATAGTTTATTATACGCAAAAAAATAAATGTTAGTTATTAATAATTTTTAATAACTAATATTATAAATTAATATAAATTTTTTATTTCACAATTCATTATTAATCGTTTTATTGTAAATTTACTTAATTTTCATTCAAAATCTATTTATGGTATTACTTAAAAATTCAGAAAACTTGAGACCTAGAGTTTTTAAATTTTTAAAATTCAGGAAGAAATTCTTGTCAATTTGATAGAATTAATTTCTCCCTGAATTAATCCCTAATTAAACAATATACAGTATATGTTAAACGTTTTTTAGCTTGATATACCCCTACTAAAATCGGATAAGGCTAAAAAATTATTTTTGTATCAAAGATAAATTCATGAATAAATTAAGCCTAAAAAGTATCCACTCATTTTATAAAACTTCTAATAGCTTCAATTATTTTTTAGCTAAGATATTAGCAGTAAAAAATGATCTAAAATTGTTGTTTACCTTAAAAAGTTTCAAAACTGTTATTGACCGGTTAAGGTTAGAGTTAAAGAATTAAAAGTTAAAGGTTAAGAAATATATATTTAACTTTATGCATCACTTATAATTCATTTATAAAATCTTTTTTAAAATCACAATATCTAAGTAAGAAGCCAAATAAATGAGGCTGACTGACTGACTGACTGAATGTTTAACATATTTAATCATATTGATTGAATATCCCTCAACTTTTATTTAGGCTCTTAAAAAATAAATTTTTAAAATTTATTATCTAGTTATTTTCCAGTGTTTTGCCATAAACTAAATATAATTAAAATTTTTAACTAATTTTGTTTATTCACGCATTCTATTTAAAATATACAGATGCAAATTTCAGCTAAAACTTACACAATCCGGTAAAATTGTGTTAAATTTTTAAAAACTGACAAAATGCCTACAACTTATATTAAAAATCGACAAGGAAATTAATTAGATATAAATTAATATTTATATTGAATTTTAATCAGAATTGATGTTAGAATGATTAACATCAACTTAAACTTGGGAACTTTGCATCCTTAACCACAACTTTAAAAAGTTTAAACTTTTCTAACATACATGTAAATGGTTCGTTAATAACCACAATAAATTTCTCATCTTATTTAGTCGCAAGCTAAAAAAACTAATTGGTTAAATATTAAAAAACTATCAAATATAATTTACTGAAACATTAAAACCCCTAATACTTCTTTTTGCGATGATTAAATTAAATTATTTTTAATTAAAAACTAGTTCAACAATTGATCAAAATAAAAAACGTTAATGATGATACGTTTTAATAGCATTATTTTAATGTTGCCAATAATTGGTTATTTATGAAATAACTTAATGATAAAAGCGTAATGGGAACAATTTTCCCCATTAGTTCTACACGACTAGGCATTAAAAATACCGAATAATTTTCAATAAAATTTATTTATAATATAAATAATTTCGTCTAATTACTTGTTTGGAAAAAATTAAGAAAAAGCATCGCTTATTATGACTATTACAGGCAATTGAAACCATTTAAAGCGTATTTTAGTGCGTTTTAGTCTGTCTACCGTTTTAGCTGAAAATTATATCTTTTAGGCATATATATTCAATTTCTTTTTTCTGTTTCTTTTTTACTCTTTTTTGCTCATTTCTTGCCTAAAATAGTATGTAATTTGAATGCCAATTATAGACACAAAAGGTTGTGTGCTTTTTATCTCGTAATTTTAAGTGCTTTTCAGTTTTTCGGATAAACAACAAAAAAAGTACTTTTAATTTTTAGCTACAAATCTTAAAGGATAATAAACATTATTAAGAGTTATAATTATAATCAGAATTTTAATTTATAAAACATTTAACGATAAAAATCTTAGCGATAAAAAAGAGCTATTTTGCATAATGATTCATATATTTTATGGTTAGTTGAAACTTTCTCGAAGTCATCATCCAAACTGGTTGAAAACAATGAATTACTACACCGAATAATTGAAACTTTTGTTCTTATTGTTGTTTTTTTCTTCTTTTTTATTTTTCTCATTACGATTGTAACTTATAAGTCATATATCACTTCTTTTTCTTATTGCTTTTAAGCTAAATTTTCGCTTCGTGTGCAGCAATAAAAAATAAGGTATTATTCAGTTAATTAGCTGATGTTTTTTTTCCAAAAAATCGATTTCTAGTCATATAATTTTCACACAATTGTGAAAGACTGAGGATATTATTAGATTTGTATGTTTAATTCATTATATATGCTAATTTATAAGAATATACTGTAAATAGAAATGGCAATAAATGTTTTTCAAAAACATTATGTTTATTACCTCATTTCGAGAGATCTTTAGTCATCAACTCTTGAATAATGAGTGTTTAATTTTAAAAACAATTTTAATCAACTGAAGTAAAATTTTGTTAAATTATGTTAAGGGAATTCTTATAAGGATAAGTACAATAGTTTAGAGAGAATGATTAAATTACGAGCCCAAAAATAACTAAGTTGAGTTTTTCAGCTTTGTTTGTCAGTCTAAAACTTCATTTTTTATCTATTAGCACATAATTTAAAGTCATGTATCTATTTTCTATCACTTAACCCTAACGAAACCATGGTTTAATAAACGGCAGTCATTAGCTGAAGATTAAATGAAGCTTTAAGTTTTGAGACAAAATAGATTAAAAAAACAATTTTAATAAATCAACAAATTTCTGATATTGAAATTTTTATTATTTAATTGAAATAAAATAAAAAATAAAAATATTTTATAGCCATAACTAATGGTTTAATAATAAATAACTGTTAAAAACTTTTTATAAAATAAAAGATTTTTTCCAAAAAAAAGCATTAATTTTTATTAAAAATTTCATATACTTGAATAAGTTTATCTTAACATTTAGATAGAATTCGCAAAATTGTGAATTTTGATCCTCTAAAGTAAAGAAAAAGACAATTATTTAAAATATGTGCTCACACAACAACATCAATATAAAACCATCTAATAATTTATTACAGTTAAGCTAATTCTCGTTAATGTAAACTATTTTTTTTGCGTTTCGAAAAGCGCAATCCATACTATGCAAGAGTTTACCAAAAACATCAATAATAGCCTGAATGAGAGAGAAAGAAAGAGCGAAACACCATACGCATAGAGCGAGATGTGGAATAAATCGTTGGGTGGAGTTTTAGGAGTGAACATTGGTGGCCAATCCAAGAAGTAGTATGACAACTGATGTCAATATCATTCAGAAACAACATTCTCTCTCCCATTCTATCGCTAATTTTTTTAAATGTTTCGCTGAATATCTCTCATTCACCGCAAACTCGCAAAAAGTTTTGTTAAATAATAATAATACTTTTTTTTAAATTCGCCTCTTTGTTGATATTAAAACGTTTCGTTTTTGCTGTGCTTTTTTAATTAAATAATTAAAATATTTTTACATTAAACTGTGATCGCCTTTTTAATTAAATAAATATCGCATTTTTAATAACCATTTATTTATAAAAATATTTTCGAAAAGCGAGAAACAAAAACCGAAACAATTTTTGTTCCGCTATTAATGAGTTAACAGTGTGACGCGATTATTATTATGATGCACTTCTATTGATAATATGTGTTCCGAATACTACTACAATAAACAATATTTGCTATAATTATCGTTACATGAGTGCGCATACGAATTATCCAAATTAACGACACGAAAAGAAAAAACGTTGAGAATTAAAAACCGTATTGAATTTAACAAAAAATATGATGCCATTTATGTCCGACACTGAAGACGTGTGTAAACCGAAACTAAACTTTAGCATTGACGCCATAGTTGGACAGGACGGGCAAGTAGTGGCCAATGGGGATGACTCGTCCGACGAGAACGATGTGAATGTGGACACAACGCCTCCGTCATCGCCGTCGTCGCTCACCTCATCGGTAGCGCCCGCTATCAAAATAGCGCCACAAGTGATGCATCCGATCGCGTGTCGACACCCATCGTCCACATCTCCCACAGAACCACACCATATTCCATCCGCATCTTCGTCGTCATCGTCGCCATCTTTGGCGTCACAATCGTCCTCATCAATGGCAGCGCATTATCAACAGTTATTGTCGTTAACCAGATATCAATCGATGCCTTCAATGAACGCAGAAATGGTAGCGAATATGGGCGCACATCTCAATAATTATTCGGCAATGTATCCCGCATTAATTATGGCTCAAAGACATCGATTTCTAGGCCCTCATCAACGATTTCCCGGTAACTTTTAAATTATTTGATTACGATTAAAAACTAAAGAAACAAACTCCAAATAAAAGTTTTATATGCCGTACGTTTTTTTGTTACGCTATAATTTAAAATCTTATTTTAGATAATTAGATAGCTGTCAATCCGGTGGATATCGCGATTGAATATATTATTTCTGTTTGCAAAATACAAGCTATGCCTTAATCGCTGATTAGTTTTCTAAAGTGAAAAATAATAATAATAATATAAACAAATTATGCAGAAAATAAATTTTAAAGTATAATAATTCCCGATTAGAATATTTTGTTTTGTTTTGCGCTATTAATTATGTTTAAAGCCAAAAGCATAAAACTTGTTTCTATAGCTGACAATAGTAATCAAAATAGTTATTATAAAATTTGATGTCAACACACCACAAAACACAAAAATTATATATAATTATCATTAGTTTTGGTTTTTTTCGCCATAAAAAATGTGCACAACTTCTCTCTCTCTCTCTCTCTCTCTCTCTCTCTCTCTCAGTCGAGAATAGTGTGAAAAATTCATAAGAACATGCATTTCAAAAAATATTGTTCATTGTCAATGATTTGCTTAACAGCATAAACGTTTGAGCATTCAAAATAACAAGCGATTTTGAAAAATAAAAAAAATTTTTGTACACAAATAGGTATAAATTACTTGTTAAGATGCTGTCAGTGATACGCAAAACTTTTTTCCGTACAAACTTCGAACAGTTTTGCACAGCGAAACACTATTAACGAAAAGGCGAACCGATTATCTTTGACGTTTGACATCCATTCGCGATTTGTTTTTGCGCACCACTTCTCCGCAAAATTATACTTTTAGCGCAAAAACGAATAAACATTTTTCGCGTTGCATTCAAAAAAACCAAAACCTTTTTATTAGTATTGTTGTATATTTAGCGGTTTTATTACTATTATTATATGGTCAAAATATCCAGAGGGGAAAACTGCGCATTGAATTGTGTGTAGAAATGCGTAAAAATCATATCCACAAAAAAATCGTGCCACTAATCATTATGATTATCATTATTCTTGTGATCTGTTTTTTTTGCGGGCGAAATGTGTGCAAATTGTATCACTTGCCACTTTTTTCCGATCATAATTCGCTCTATTGTGTCTGATCTTAATAACAGATAACAGCGATTGCTGTCTCATTTTGTTACTCGTTTTGAATTATATTATTATAATTTGTTGGTTTCCACGAAATTTTATTAGGAATTATTACGAAACTTTAGATAACACTACATATTCGAATGCTTAATCAAATATATTTTATTATCAATTATTTTGTTTGATTATATCACGTAATCTTTAATCATTGTAATATTGCTGTAATGTAATTTGGTTATTGTTACCACTGAATATTTACCAAAATTGTTTATCTCTGTTTTTTACTGTATTTACTCAAACTAGTTTTAAGGATAATTGGCTGTTCTTTGAGTTAATGTATTAAATGACGCATAACTGAAATATCATTAGATATCATATCAGTTGATGTACGGAAGCAAACTTTTCTTTGCTTCGTAAAACAGTATTTCTCATAATCTCAGAGTTCTCTCTCTCTCTCTCTCTCTCTCTCTCTCTCTCTCTCTCTCTCTCTCTCTCTCAACGGTAAAGAAGAAAAAGACTCATCAATGCGTTGCAAAATGATCGATACATTACTTAATCATTGATTACTTGGTGGCGTTATTATTAGTAACAATTATTTAAATTTCTCGCATATTTAAATTGTTTATGAGTTTTTAAGCGAAGAAAAGAGCAAAAGAAAGAAAAAACTTTTCACCATTAGTTTAGTTGTTTATGATGTTTTTTAACCTAATAATAAGTATTACGAAATAAGCAGTAATGAACTTATTTCGTGATTCTATTTTCTAAATTATTTCTCACATGTTATGCCTATTATATAATAACACTAAAAAAGTTATTATTCTATTTATTATTATTTCTCTTTGAAGTATTACTACAATTAATAAGTTATTAGATTTCACGTGCAAGCGTTAATAATTAGTTTATTAAGCGAACTAAACATTAATTAATCACAATTGTTAGCCATCACAACATTTAATTTTAAAATTATTAATTGTATTTACATGCAAACCTTTTACGAAAGGTATATATTTAGCTCATGTTTCCGTACGAATACAATTGAGTTTTTATTCAAATTTTTTTGGGCAACAATAATGAGAAAAAAATAAATACAGCGAAAAAGTAACAAAATTTTTCGGAGTTTTATTTTATTTTTTTTTGTTGGATAGTAATTAACTTTTCAAAGGAAAAAAGATATTCAATAGAGTGAAACATAATTTAAATAATTTAAATTATCTGTTAAAAAATTCTTGGCAAACATTGGGGCGCAGATCATACGAATTGATCGCTAATCACCTCAATTGATAGCTCTCTCCGAATAGGTATTTGCGTTTCCCTTTGGCTATTCTAACATCTGTTTTGCTGTCTTCATTGTATTCTTATTTAAATGCTTAACATAAATATCTGGCCATTAATTAAATTAAGTGCAGAGTAAAAACCATATTATGAAAGTCCAAATGGATTTTCGTTAACATAGTTGTAAAACCAATTTAATGCTATCAGTAGAACCAAAAATACTTAATTAAAGATATCTAATTATTTGCTATATTCGAATGTATAAAATTTAATAATTTATTGCTTTACGTTTTATAAGGTTATCATTGCTTAAGGGTTAGAGAAATTGAACGAAACGCTCAGTTAAATCACTATAATTAACTAAATAAACTTATATAAGTTAAAACTATTTCTGACTTTAACCAAAATACTTGTTATGGCATATTGTATATGAAAGTTTCGTTAACTCTCGGAATATCATAGTTTTGCTTTATAAAATTAGTCTTTTTAAAACTCTGCATATAAAACTAATTTTTAATATTTAATACCAATTGCTAAAAAAATACGGGATTAGTTATTTTAAAGTAGACCAGCGGAGACAATATTTTTAGAAAATACATAATTACACGCCAATGGCAAATAATTTAGTAAAATAATTACATCAATTTTTGTTGAACAAACTTAATATTGGAGAACTTTATAAATTTGAACCGCCGCGCCTATTTTAACTTAACTCGTAATTTAAAAACAATAAAATTGAGATCTGTTTATTTTTATACTATATTGGATAATGATTTTAATAAAAAATTATGTTTCAAAGGTTATAATGAATTTCCAAAAAAAATTATTTTTAAAAATGTAAATTTTTGTTAAAAAATAATTATTAATGACTTGTGATAGATTTTACCAAAAGAATTTTAAACTCGAAGTGATTCGATTTAGAAAACTTTTCAATTGTTTTAATTGGTTTAACCAATTAAAATCCATATGTTGGTTAAATTGGTTGATCCCATTTGTTTTTACAGTTACGCCTTTAGTTTTAAACAAACAAAAAAATGAGTGGGCTTCGTGTTTGAATTAATATTGTTTCAATACAAAGCAATCATAAGCGATAATACTGTACACTCGATTGTATTATTAAGAAATTGTGACATTTTATAATTTATTAAATAGCATTAATAAGTGACACGAATAAAACAATAGATTATACAAAACAATTTGATTTTAACGCTTACTCGTCGTAAACTTCAAAAATCTTTTCATAACTCATAAATTATTTTCATTAGAGATTCAACAGGAAAAATAGTTAAGTTAGTGGTCAAGTTTTTTCTATGCTCATCACTAAATATTTCTGATGATTAATAATGAAGGAAAATTCAAGATTCTTTTGTATATATATATATTTGTACAATACACATATGCAAGATATACTGGCTTAAATAATTGGGTGTTTAACTTAGAATTATATTCGTAATCTCTCCACTTTTAGCATTGACACGAGAAACATTTTAATTAGTAATTACTAGAGTAAAGATCAATATTCCAATGTTAATTGAAGGTTGGTGTTAGAAACTATACTATAATTTGTCATTAGAGTACAATACATATACATTGTATATATCAAATCCTTATTATACTCGTTGAAGTATTATTATTTGATTGGATTAGAATTTAAAAAATAAAAATACTCTTTAGTTTAAATAATAAACTTTGAATACAGGATTAATCAAGTTTTTTAAAGGAAACGGCATGCATTATATTTTTCCAAATAAATATTCTCTCTGAACAAAGCTATAAAACGATGTACAACTGGAAGCAATTATTTTATTTAAAAATTCATTAATCGTTAATTTTACTGAATACACAATAACTAGCTTTATTTAATTAATTTTATAGAAAATAAAAAATAAGAATGATTAAAATAAATGACACACACGGTTACAAAATAATACTGTTAATTAAAAATATGAAAAAGCAAATAACATCACGAAAACATCTGAATTTTATCCGTCAAAACAAATTTGATAACTATACTAAACGTTAGTGCAGCTTCGATTATGCGCCCGATTTATAATCGTATATTTTAAATAATATCCACAATTTGTATTAAAAGTCGCTATAATTTATATATTTAATGTAAAATAAATTATAAGCAAAAAAATAAACTACCATTTAATGATCATTTATTTTGCTTTTTTTCTAGTGGGGGTTGGAAAATGAAATCGAAATAATATAAAGTTAAAATGATAAATAGTCTTAAATATGACACATACGGTACATATGGATCGCATATTATTTGATACAATTGTGCCGTAAATATGTTTAGTGTCGTATTGTTTTGCGTAGTTTCGCAGATAAAAAACACGAATTCATTTTCCAAATAATTAATTGTTTTATGTCATTGCGTAAATGTTAGTTAAAATTGAATATTACTAATAACTATTTTTTCCCAAAACTTTATTCATATCAAGTGTCATAAAACATGCATATGTTTCAATTAAACGCGCAAATATGTATTACAGTATTTTTTGTTGCATTCATTTTCGCCTTTTTCTATGGTGACAATTACATCATTAATCTTAATGTTATTTCGCTATAGACGAAAATATGTTCACTATTTTAAAGGACAAATTGCTTAATAGTTGATACTTTAGCAGCTTTTTTGTTTTAATAATTTTTTTGCGCTTTAGTCGCAAGAATAACCTTAGTTAAAACGCGGAATTTCCGAATCATTTAATGTAACCCTTGTTATATTCGCAAAGCTAAATATTATATAACCATAGAGCGTGATAAGCTCTATGATGGGTCCGAATCAAGGACTAAATCTACTCTTAATTTTTTTATTGAAGTTTGAAACGGCAATAACAGACATGCATTATAAATATATATTCTTGTCTTCTTGATGCGCATTGAATACAAAAATATTATTTACGGTTAACCGATTTTCGAGCTCATTTGGCGGAGTTAAAAGTCATCATATAAAATAGTGCATAACTTATATCTGTTAATATAAACAGTGTTCGCCTCTCTTCAAAAGTAAATTTTCTTATAAAGAGAGCTATTTTTGTAGATTTTTTAACGGAAATAAATTTACAATTACCACTAAATTAAAAAGATTATTGATTATTAAACACTCATTTGATTAATTTATAACTGGAAGCAACTTCAATGGTTTTCTATAATTAAAATTATATGATCAATTCTTATTTGTTTCTGTATAATAAACACAAGTGCTAAATGAAACACCAATAATTAAATGGTCATTGCTATAATTGAATAATACTACAGTGCAGTATTCGAATAAACAGAAAACTATTTTTTAAAAAAGTTTAATTTATCTCTATATTATTAAAATAAAACAAAAAATACATGAAATTATATATTTGGCGTGAGATTTTTATTTTAGTAATATGATTTTGAACAAAAATCTCGAACATTAATGATGAAATGAGTGACACTTTTGGGCAAATAGTCAACTAGTGATGGGCAGTGGAGTAGCAATTTTTTTTGTTTTTCGTTTGCTAAATGCACGCAATGATATCATTTTCACGCCATAACTGAATAACATTTTCGTGATTCGGTCCATAAAAATATGCTTAACTATTACGCTAATATAGCCTTTTTAAAGCGAACAGAAACGCTAAACAACTTTACATAAAAACCATTACACATAAAGCTATTTTCATTGCGTTTATTATATTGAAAACCGTTCATTAACTGCACGCAAATTTGAATTGAAACGCCACTTGAGGTCAGATAAGTGGCAGATAAAAAACAGAAATTTTTCTCTCTTTTATTTTTTTCTGTAGCTGTATTTTTGCTTTGGGTATAATTTAAAGAAATGCGATATTTTTATTTTCTAAGCACCTTTTTTTCTTTTAAAAACAAACTCAAGACAAATGAAATCTTGTAATAATAGGGTATGAAATTTAAAACTATTCAACAAATATTTATTAGTAAATGTGATGTAGTGATAAAAAAATGTTGATAAAAGGATAATGATTTTTTCATTTTTGTTTGCATTCCATTTATTAACTGCCAATTGATTTAAGTAAAGTGTGATAAATTATTCAATTTAATAATTAATTTATTTATTACGCTTTATTTGAATTAAGGCTAAAACTGACAGATAGAAATTTTTTATATAGAGTCAAAAAATTCCTTAAAATCTGGGCTAAATAACTATTTACGAGAGTATACCTTATACCCTCAGGTTATTATGGACAATAGAAGTTTAATGTGGACCATGTTTAGATTCGAAATGCCTTAAATTAACTAAAACATAGAACTTTATAGTTAGAATAAAGTTTTATAATATGCTTATTAATCGGATTAACTGGCAGTTGCTATGGATGTTATTAAATTATGTTGAATTTTATTTCGCTGTTATGAATTTTCATTATATTATTAATCCTTTAAAATTACTTTTAAAAATTGATGTCATAAAAAATTACAATTTAACAAAATAATATAAAAAATCATTTAAGTTAGCAATTAAAACAAATAATTAAGTTTCACATATATACTTGGATTAAAATATGAATCTGAATTGCATTAAAGTCCTAAAAGAAAATCATAGGAATAAATTAATGTTCTGTAATATCTTACATTTGACAAACAAATTGAAAGCAATATTATAGACTTAAGTTAACTTTTAAGACTTCAAAGAAGTAGTTTAAATTGAAAGAGTTAGACTAAATTAATTTAAGTTTAGGCAAAATAATACATAGTATCATATTGATAACACAAACAAGGAATCAAATAATCAATAGAAATATTTATGAATTATTTTAAAATGACAAATTTTTGTAAATATTATTCTAGGTTTAATTGGTGGTCCGATGCCAATGGATCCGACTCATCCGCAATTTTTCTCGCCTCACTTTCCTCACGCCGCTATACCCTCTTATTTATCGCCATTCTTTCGAAAACCGAAACGAATTCGGACCGCATTCAGTCCCGGACAGCTGCTAAAGTTAGAGCATGCGTTCGAAAAAAATCATTACGTGGTCGGAGCTGAGCGTAAAGATCTGGCACGAAATCTAAATCTTACGGAAACACAGGTTTGGGTTTTTTAATTTTATTTTTGTTGTTGCATTGAATGCGCGCACACTTTCGTTTTATTAGGTCAAAATATTCAATTTATTTTTTGCTTTGCTGGCGTGTATTATTTGGGAAAATTAATTAATTATACTTATATTTCAACAAAATAATACCAACAATATCTCATTTCCCTTTTATCAAATATTTATCAAAGTAATAGTAAAAAGAGAGATAAACTGTTTCGCTATATCTGTTACCGTATAATTGACAGCGAAAGTTATCGAATAAAAAACGCCACAATTTGCGCTTCGATGAAATAATTTTCGCTGTTATGTTCCTATAATTTTGTTTTATTGCTTGAGAACCAGATGAAAACAAAGACACGCGCGGAAGCGCATTGTTTTGTGGTGCAACACATTGTCACCGATGCAGAAACTGATTATAGATAAGAGAGATATGTGGAGAGAGAGCGAGTGGAGAGAGAGGGAGAGAGAGATCTTCTTGACATTGTTGTACAATTAATTTATATAATGAAGGTTTTATAATTTATTAACGCAATTTACTGTAATATCTAGAGTTTATAATTGCGTTTAAATTAAGATAAGCTCATGAAAACAATTTTTTGTTTAATAATCAAAAATGATAATTATTAAAACAGATTAAATTATTATAAATTCTAGATTTCGATTGCAAAAATCTACAAAACATAAATTATTAGGATACAATTTAATCATAATACCAATAGATTTACCAATTAAGTCAATTTTAAAGAACTCATTATTTTCAACAATACTATTTATGTGGTTTAATCACCATTTTAAATACAGTAATAAGCGGTTCGACTCATTATTCGGTATTAAGTGGTCTCAACTTGCGATACACTCATGCCATTCATTTAAAATGTAATTAATAATTAATGCAAATTAAAGTGCATTTCATAATATGCTTTCGTGGGCATTATTACGAAAATCTGATTGCATTTTTTTTTTTGTTTGCGATAAAATAATGTATTTTCGTTACGTCTAGTTCAATGATTTTCGAAAAGACTCAATCGATTTATCTAATCGGCAATAAATTTTTATGAGCAAATCAAACGCAATTTTTTCCCGTTTAAATAATAGTTCTGATTTCCGAATATAAACTGGTAACTACTAATTTATTGTAACTGCGTTATTATGTGGGAATAATGGGGAAAAATTAGTTGCTTCATAATTATTGCATTCATTTGGCGGACAAAAGAGAGTGGAAAATAAGCTAATCTATATACTGAATATGTATTCAAAATATGAATAAAGTTTTTTTTCTCGTTGAATGAATGATTTCAGGAAAATCATTTTGTATTGTTATGCAAAATAATGCTCTCATCTCATGGCTATCATAGTAATACTTGATACGTTGGCTTAATTAGGAATCGCTTAAAGCCATTACCGGCATCTAATTGGCAGAATTTATGTAGCCTTTAATATTCAAAAAAATACTGTATGCTAATGTTGTTGGTGAGAGAAAGAGCGAAAGATAGCGATAGATAAATAAAATGCGGACCTATTATATAATACCCTTATTAGCAGCGCTTCTCTTCTCATTAAAATCATCTCTAAAAGGTTTCTAATGGTGGCTGAGTTGGTGGTAATGACGCAAACAGTGAAATCGCATCATAACTTGGAGTATAGAATTAGAATGTGAAAAACTAAAAACGTTACGAGAACCGATAATTAGTTATGAATTTATCTATGCTACCTTTTTTTTGGCTGAATATATTATTCAAATGATATATTGAGAGTAACGCTAATGAAAGGCAATGCTATTCTTAATATTGTTTTAATGTTTTTAAACTTCACTATTAATCATCATTTGTTGGCCTGCTTTAAATGCAAACACTTATATTTATATGCGAATATTTGTGCGTATCCTACGAATCCAATGGTTTTTCAGTGTCCGAGAGAAACATGACAGAGTTTAATAGTTATTTAAATGATGGTATGGCTGGCTCTGGCAACAGATGCCCCGAATTATCAATATTACAGTTTGCGTATGAGAATTTGAATAATTTATTAATATTAAGTTGAGGTTACGTTTGCATGGATTAAATTTGCGCCGCTTTTTATAGTATTTTAGTTCGTGGTTAATATTATTTGAACTAACAGTACAGAATAATAATTTATATTGGGATAAACTTTATTGAATTTAGTATTTTTTAAAAGTAAATCAAAATGCCATTAAAGATATTTTTATAATTTTTAGTCATAACATGTTTCAAAGATAAATGTTTTTAGCAGAAAAACTGACCGAAAACTGTAACGACTAAATAATTCGAAATGAAGAGAAACAAAAAAGTTTTCATATCATTATCTAATATAATGAGGCTTTTTGTGTAGTAATAATAATAATTTCCCGTCAAAATAATAAAATATCAGTTGCAGGGGAAAAATTTAAATCTAACTAACTATACATTTCTATATAATAGTAATCTATAGATATTTAGGCAGAAAATGCTCGAACAGTGTCCGGAAGTTTGTGGACGTGACACACAAATTAATCGCATACGAACGACGAAGACGTGACACTCACTGCCACAGATGCTTAATAACTGACGAGCAACAGAACTGAAATTTTTATTTTATTTTAATATTATGATGCGATAAATTTGATGGTCAGGCTTTCGCACACACCATTATAAATAGAAAATTAAAATCGTTTCGCGATTAACTGTTAGGGATGTGCGCAAACTTTTTTTGTGAAACGGAAAAAAGTTGGTTTAGCATTCATGTGATGCCACACTCGAATAATGTGTATTATTTGATGCTAACTATAATCATATAAGAGAGAGAGCTTTAGTTAATATACACCTGGAATTTGGATTCCGAACCTCACACTCACTGAAAACACAGGCTATTATCATCCATTCATCCATTATTACTAGCATTTAAGTTACAAATGCGTTTCTTGTTTTTTTTCCTAAATTATTTCTTGTTTTTATTTCAAGCTAAATACTGCTACAGAATAATACCGAAAAAATACGCAATATTTTAAAAGACGAAAATAAGTGAATAAAAAAGTTTTTGCTTTTTTTGTGGATGAAATCGTTTAGATAAGAGTCTTACGAGTTGTAGCGTAATAGCTATTAGTGGTGTCAAACAATAACACGTTTACGAGCGCATGAGTTAATATGTTAATTAAAACGCTTCCCAAATGGCTGTTTGACGCGTACTTGTGCTGCACTTTACACGCAAATATTAAATATAAAGTGAATATTTATGTGTGTGTTTTGGCACTTATTTTTGGCACAACTAAACTCCACACAACAAAACTCTAAACGATTTCGCATTATAGCCGTTATTATAATAATAAACGTTTTTAACTAATAAATTATAGTTAGTGTATTACTGGCGTAATGATTATTTGACAGAAATTCAATATTAATGCCAGAGTAATAATAACTTTCTCTTTCTCATTACGATGAACACCAAAAATATTCAAAAATTTTGTATTCACACGGAAATTATCATCATTTTTGTGCACAACAAAAATGTGGTGTTTATTTAAAATTCAAATTAAAAATTGCATTCGCGGTTTCGCTCTCTCTTATGTGTTAATTTCAATGAAATATTTTCTCTATGTATTGGTTTATGTCAAAGTCATTTCTTATCTTATTCTTCGTCGCCTCCGCAGCCATAATAAAGTTTAGAACAGCCTGGGAGTAATTTGAGACTAAATATATAAAGCTTTTATTATGATCTTTAAATCATTTAAAATCACTTTCCTTTTAATTTAAATCTTTTACTGCTTGATATCTAAGATATAAGCAATAAATCACTTGAAATCCAAAATATTCGCTATAATTTAGATTAACAGTGTTGGTGTGAAGACCTTTTTCGCATCAAGAATTAAACGCTTCAATCATTGTCTGTCTTTGATTAAGACGTTAATCATTCAACATTTCTAACAATGTATTTTGCAACAATA
>JAQIXJ010002467.1:0-15758 GCA_034700185.1 Phthiracarus laevigatus | reverse complement strand
TTGGATGAATGAGTTTCTTAACAATCTTTACGGCTGGCAAGAATAAAATGTATATGTTATTTATTTGTCTCTTTTTCCCTATCTCTCTCCCTCACCCTCTCTGTAATCTCTCCGCTTCTAACTTATTTATTTGATTTATTTAATATAAATAAACTTAATATTGCAATAAAAGTCATAATCAATATATTAACTATTCAGGTTGCTTTAAAATTATTTAACAAAATATAACGTCAAATATAAAAAAAACTTTCATAAAATGAATTATTTGGAATACAATTTTTATGAAAAACGTTGAATTTTGTATTTTTATTGATAATAAACTAGTATATTTACTGGCTTCACACGGTGTCTAAATAATTTATATAGTTTTATCATTGAGATAAGTCGCTTTTAAATAACGATTGTTCAGCTTCAATTTTGAGATTTAATGGAAACATGTTTCTTTTATTAACAATGAATTCTTCTAAACTTTCGTTATAACAATCATGAAAAAAATGGTTGAACTTGTATTTTGGTCGTTTAATTGCTACTTCGATTAACTTATCAATTGTTTTTACAGTTAAATATTTACAGATTTCAAGTGTCAACGAATTGAATTGTAAACAATTATCCAATAGCTCGCATATCCCGCAATCTGTTATAATAGAGCCACCATATATTTCTAACCGTCTCAACTGTTTCAGCTTAATTAAACAATTGATCATAACATCAGTAATATTATTATTGTAAGTTGAAATAATAATCCTTGATAGTTTAGGCAAATATTTTTCTATGTCGGTAAATAAATAGTCAACAATTTGGAATATCTCAATACGTAAATGAGACAAATGTGTTCAGTTTTTCAATAATTTTCCTAAAATATTTTTCCAAACAGTAGGTTCTTCAAAAAAGGAATCTATAGTTTCTAATTTCAAATAATTAATCTGTGAACACTTGTTGATTGAATTAAATAACATTCTATAACAATCCAAATTAAGTTTTTCGTTATCAAACATCACTTCCAAATCTAAACGAATTAAATGATTCCAATTATTTACTATTTTAACAAAGTTTTCGCAAAAAACTAAGAAATCGACATCACTTATTGAAAGATTTATATATGATACATTTGTAAATTGTGATATCTGTTTGATGAATTCAGTAATACTACCACAACTTGCGTCAAATATCGTTCCAAACGACTTAATGTTATTTTTATATCTTTCAACAAATAAATTCATCAAGTTTGTACATTCACAATCATAACCATTAAATTCGACAAGTTTAGGCACTAATACAATATTGTCAGTTATTAAATGTTTCAAACTTATATTTGTCAAAAAAACACAATTATCGTAAAATTTCAAAAGATAACTGTAATTCATTACATGATCACCATATAATCCTGCAGTAGTAATAAAATTTTTCAATGTTTTACCCCGCTTTTTTCCAAAGTAGATCCAAGCATTCATTGAAATATAAGGTTCGACTTGATATGGTATAACTTGTAGAGATTGCAAACAATGGCAATTGTCGGCTATGATTAGAATTAATTAATCGTAACCAATTGTATTATACTTAGGAAACACCTTTCCTAAAACTATACGAGTGATTTGAGTACACTTTGATAGCAATCGTTGTATTACAGTGATACCATTTAATTCGTGTGAGTTATCACATTCATAGTAAGAAATAAGTCTTTCCGCAAGAATTAAGTTATCATTATAACCATTTGAGATAACATCGAAATTAGTGGTATTTATATCAAGATCAAAATGTCTAGAATATATTACACGTTTCCATCCTTTGGATACGCACTCCAATCGTATTTTGTCCTTAAATTTCAAATACGCAATATTTGTTCACATAAATCGTCGCAAAATCGATCGAAAGTATTACGTGGCAGACCACATTTTAACATCTGTCATTTTTTCTATTAAACATAACAGCACGTTAAAATTAAAATCGAATTTTTTTAAAAAAGATTTTGAATTTAAAACAATATATTTGAAAATGTGATTTCAAAGACATAACTCAAAACTTAATTTACTTAAGAGTAACAAAGAAATATTTAAGGCGTTTAATTCTTAAACTTAATAAACATTAAATTAAATTTAATTATAAGATTTTTGTACTATATAACAAATTGAAAACACAATTAATTCTGCTTCATCATGATAAATACCAATTTTTCAATAAGCCGTCTCTCATGTTTTAATCTAAAACACGAATATTAGTTCTTATGTCTTTATTTATATAATTGAGCAGATTATTAATTTGGAATTTTTACCCTATAAGATGCAAAACTTATAAAAAAATTGTATTTATTATCTGCAGTTAGTTGTGAGGTATAAAGTTTTAGACTTTTCATTTAACCCCATTAAATAATTTAATTGTTTTCATTTATTACAAAAGTTAAAATTTTAATAAATAAATGAAATCGAAATAGTATTTTTACCTTAGAAATCAATAATATTTTCTTAAAAAAGTTGATTTAAAACGATTTTGATTTAGTCTTGTTTATAATAAAAGTTAAAAAGTATGCTGATTTATTTTACAAAAAGTCAAGATTAAAACGTGTTTGTTATATAATTCTGTTTACTGCCTAAGTGGAATTATTGACATTAATGTTATATAATCACCATAAGCTTTGCTCATCTTTGTTAAAAATTACTTTTACAAATTATAGCATTTTATTATAATTGTCAATAGTATAAACTATTAAGAATATTATTTAGATAATAATTAATTAGTAATAACTAAAATTTGAATATTACATAAAACGGACAAATTAAGTTCGATAAACATTAGTAAGAGTTTTATTTGCTATCTCCATAATTTTTCCTTATGATATATATTATAATAAATTAACATATTAGACTTAGGGTAAATTATAAATTTTTATTCAGTTAAATTAAAAACAACTTTAAATATAAATTGTTTGGAATTTGAGAAATCAGAATGTTTTAAAAACGAATTATGAACAAGAATTAAATGTATATATTTAAAAACAATAATAATGTGGATTAGTTTATCTAGTAAAACTAAAATTTCTCATTTCAATCAATTAATTTAGTTTATTATAAATTTATAAAATATTATTTAGTATTAAGATTGTTTTATAAATTTGGTTATAACACGACTAGCTTTTAAAAATAAACAACAGCTTTAAAAATTTTGCATCGAGATAAATATCTATTCAATATTTATAGTTTAGTTTCTATTTGGAGATTCGAAGGGAAAATGTTCTTTATAGTAACGAGTACACCCTGCTGCCATTATATTATATCTGTTGCTATTATATTATATTATTCTACCGACATTATAAGATAGACTGATATTATGGATCCCGTGGCTCCCTCGCTTATCACGGACACGAGTTGAAAAAGTATTTTTTATATTATATATTATCAGTTCTAAAAAGTCAATATTACAACCTGGAAAAAAATATTTGAAAATATATTTTGATCGTATAATTGTCCATATTGAAACAATTTAATGTGAGTTGTTTACAGTCCGAGCTAATTTGAAGTAACAATAAGTAAATTTTAAAATATAAGCCATAATATATTTGTTTATTCAAATGCGATTGTATATATTTTTGAATACGCACTTATAATTTCAAAACTTGTAATTATTTTATTGAAAGACTTTAGTTTATAATAAACTTTTAAGAATAGAAATTCTTTTTGTTAGTAAATTTTAGCTTAAATGTTTTGTATTTATTACTTAATCATAAGATTTATAATTTCAAAATAATTTCCATTTTTTTAGAAGCTAAAAACTTGTGTTTACAACCAATAAACTATATAAAGTTATAATAAAAAATTATTCTAATTTTGAAAAAGTAAGCTTTGATTTTAATTTACAAAGACTATTTCAAGAATATGGCCAAGTCTATCAGCATGTACGTACGCTGTACTTTATAAATGTTAACTCAATTTATTTCTTATAAAATGGGTTGATAATCTAATTTTAAATTTAAAAGATTACTAATTTAAATATAATACCAGTTTAATCTATTATTACATTGCCTATAACTACAAAACAATTAATAAATAATGGTGTTGTTCATTTTATAATTCAAAATGCTGTTGCTGTTGTTTTAAAATATGCAGAAATGTAGTTTTACACTTTGTAAATAAAATTAATATAAACTTGATAAAAATAATCTGTTACGGGACAGGATGCGAGGGTAAAATCATTTTCAAAGTTTTCCAAATCTATTAATTTTATTTTAAAGTTGTTCAAATAAACTCTTGTAAATATTTTATAACAAGTTGTGAACATTTTAACTTAGAAATAGCTAAAAAGTTTATTAATAAATATATAACTTATAAATAGTTTATATTATTTCATTTAAACTTAAACTGGTTTTGTTTAAGGCTGAGTTTGTATATTTTTAAATTTGAACCAATTATTCGATGTATGCTATGAAAAATTTTATTTGGAAATTGTGATAAAAATAAACAGTAAATTATTAGATAATTATTTCTTGTTTTAAATGGAAGTTTTATTATTTTTATCAAAAATAAAATAAAATTATAATTAAAAAATACACTGTGCAAAAACTAACATTTAAAAGTAAAATAATAAAAATTATAAAACTTATTAAATTTATCTTATTAAAAATTGAAAATAATTGTATTTTATATAGGACAAGGGATTGTAGATTTATTATAGCGTTTTATTTAAAACAACTTACCAAACGGGTAAATTCTTATTAGCATTCCGCTTAAAAGTTACAATTTTTGAAATAATTTGTTAAGAATAGAAGATTGTTCTATTAATTAAAATTATCTACTAAGCCTCATGAAATATTGAAGAAGTTTCTATAAATTATAAAATTTTAACTGGATTAAAAACCTTTGTGTAAAAATTTTTTTGTATATTTTGACGAGTTTAATTTAGCAACACTAGAGATTTTTATAAATATGAGTAGAAAGATTATGTAACTACTTCTGTTTAAAACTTACCTTGAAACAGCTGTTATTCACTCTGAAAGCTTAATCAATATTGTGCATGATTTCAGTAAAAAATATCTCAAGTACTTTTGTAACAATATTTTTAAACCTTTTTCAACTTTGTTTAAAATATTTTTATATAGTTTAATAGAAGTTTTGATGACATATTTATTGGATACATATCCTGTCATGTTTGATTTTCATGTATGTTGTAGAGTGGGTATTTGTTGTCTTTATAAATTTTTATAAATATCTGTTCAATTGAAATTCATTATGTTCCGATTTATTAATCACGCATATGCTGTCGTTGCTGATTTTCTTATATATTTTACAATGAGTAGGATTATTTGTATTCTTTGTGGAAATTTAATCAAAAATCCGTAATAAGGATTTTTTCGGATACCGATATAGCAGACACCCATATCCTATTTAATATCCTTTCTATGTATAATTTTCATAAAACACTGTAAACCTGTTTAATCTGTTTTATGCGGAAAATTTTGTGAAACTATAAACTGATGAAACTAATCGTTAAATGATATATCCTAATTTTGAATGTTATAAATCAAACAATACTTGTTCATTCTGAAATATTAAAAAAAATATTCGAACGTGCACACATTGATGTTTTTCACTCTAGATTAAGTAATAAAAATTAATCTTATTTTATAATTTTTAATTATCAATAATTTTTTAAAATTTAACCTTTAAAATTATATTTTAACCAATATTAAAACCCATAAAAAAAATAAAACAACTACAAAACTAAGAATTCAGAACCAATATCGCTTAATACAAATAAAATCTTTCATAGTTATTTTGATTTTTTTCATTTCACTCAATAATGTGATTCATTTGTTGAGAAACAAAGTAGTTAAAAATAATTTTAGAAACAAAATATCACCTAAATTTATAAGTTATCTAAATAAATAATAAAGTGGAGTTTTCATAAAATGTATTATAATGTTATTTATAATATTAAAATAAATTTGGAGACAAGACTAAAACTTTGAGGATTTTAATCGGTTAAAAATATAAATATGCCTCATTTTAATTATAAAACAAGAATCGAACATTCCTAGAGAGTTCACTTTATTATACGATTAATAAAAAAATTTAAACATGTAAAGAATGTTATTAAATACTGTAAATTTAAGCTAACATTATATAAAAAATTGATTTAAAATAGCCAAAATTAGTAACTAAATTGAAAGTCTACAGACAGACGGACGGACCTACATCCCAAATACAATAGCTGACTTTCAAAGTGAGCTAAAAATTATTTTAAAATTAGTACAATAAAGACAAATTTTAGAGATAATTGTAGGTTAAAAACAAAAATCGTTATATTTTAACTTTAATTTTTAAAATTAGAAATTAGCAAATAGTTATTTGATTTTTTAAAATTTAATTTTCTAAAGCTAATAAATGTTATTTTGTCAGCAAGAATTGATTATTAAGATGGACATTTAAAATTAATAAAAAATAAATATTTTCAAAAACATGTGCATTGATTACAAATTTTTTGAAAGTAAGTTTTTAATTAAAATTTTTAATACTTTTAATATTTTTAATTAATATTCAGTAAACATTAATGGTTAATCAGATCCATTTTTAATCCATCAGATCTTATTTAAATTAAAGATAATTACTATGAGTTTATGTATTTTAATAACAAAAATCAAACATAATTACTCACTACACTTGAATCGATATATTTATAGGCTTTTTATTTTTAGTATGTGTTTGCGCATTTTGTCAAATTTTTTTCAAGCGAAATGATGTAGGTAAACTGCTTATTTACTATTCAAAAAATTTATTATAATACGTTGTAGCAAAGCTAGTTTAGAATTTATATAATTCTTTTTTGTACGAAATTCTAAAAATGACTAATTTATTAAAATGTGGATTTCATCGCAATATTTTTGATCGGTTTTGTGATGATTTAATTGAAGAAGTACTAAAATTTTTAAAACTAAACGAAAAATTACGTTTAGAATGCGTTTCAAAACAATGGAAACGTGTAATATTTGAGAGACAATTTGATCTTGAAATCGTTGACGAAGTTTGCTATGGTATCATATATCCATTCAAAAGGACAAAATTTTATAAAAACAAACTATTGACATATTATGACACTAGCGAAGTTTCCGAATTTAATGTAGTTCAACGATTACTTGAAAAGTGTGAAAGAATTACCCATATAACTATTGGAAGAGTGTATTATAAGAAGAAATCATTAACTTTATCATTTAATTCGTATTATTGCTGACAATTGCAAAAGTTTGCAAACTCTTAAATACAGTTTTGGTAATACGCCCGAAGTCTCTACGAATGACTGGATTTACTTTTGTAAAAAGCGACGACAATCATTAATAAAAGTCATTAATTCAGATAGTTTTTGTTCTGATTATATGATTAACTGCATACTTCTGAAGTATTGCGATAACTGTTTATCTATAACTAACTTTAGTTTAAAAAGGCTAATAATGGATGACAAAGTTATGGTTCCTAAACTGGAGGAGTTTATAGGACATGATTTCGAAAGAACTGACTTAATTGAGTTATTTGTTGAGAGATATAAAAACACAATAAAAACATTACGTACTTATTTTGACGCAACTACTGGTAGTGTTAATAATTTATTTGAACATTTATCACAATTACCTAAGTTATCCAATCTAAGACTTGTCATAACTTGCAACAATTATCAAGTATTTAACGAAAACCTATTTAAAAAAGCAAATAATTGGAATCATTTAACGCGATTAGAATTATTATTAATATTTTTTTTTAACAAAAATATTGATTATGGATTTTATGTAATGTTGCTGAACTCAATCAACAATTATTCACAATTAACATATTTGAGTTTGCAAATACATGACTCTATTAAAAACTTTAATAAGAATAACAATTGTGAACTAACTTTGGGAAAGCTATTGAAAAATTGCACGCATTTGTCTCGTTTGGGCATTGACGTGTATCTATTTGATGATAAATTCTTTTCAAATATAGAATGTTTTCTGCCTAAACTCAAATGGATTTGCATTACATCATATAAGAAAAATATAACTGATTTTACTTGTAAACTATTGACAAAACTTAACAAATTAAGAAGACTACAAGTTTATGGCGACTCTTTAATCACTAATTACGGCGTATGCGACTTAATTATTTTTTGTTTAAACTTAAATTTGTTTGTACTTGAAAAAAGTGGACTTATAACTACTGAATTAATCTGTATATTGATCGATATAGCAAGTAAAAAACCAAAAATTAATTTCAGTTATTTTTTTCTAAGGTCTAAAAATTTAAAAAGTTTTATAGGTAATAAAAGCTTGCCATCAAATCTTGAAATAGAAACCGATCAAGATATCAGATACTTATGAAGTATATATAAAAGTATGCTTTAGTTCCTGAATAAAATTTTAGTTTGCTTATACTGATAAAATTGTAATTAATTTATTTCTTTTTCGTTTAGTGTCGGAATCGTTTCTTTATACTTGAATAAAACTTAACTAATTTGTTAAAATTAAATATTATAATTTTAAGTTTTTTCTTGTGAATTGTATGGATCAATTTTTTAAAATATATTTTTTAGTGCCGCTCAAACAGACTTTAAAGCTTGATCATTTTACTCTAAAATTTTATCACTGACGTAGATATAAAATATAAATTCAATAAAAATGTCAATATTTCATGATAATTAAATAAGATCAAAACAAATAGTGCAAACTAAAAACTATAATTTAAGTTTTACTTCCTTCGCTGATAAAATTAAAATTTATTATAACTTATGTACTATCAAAACAATAAATAAACTAAAAGTTATCTTTGTTTGTTTATTCTTTCAATTCAACATTTTTTATAGATTTACTGTTTTTAAATTTTAAAGAAATTCAAATATTAAATTTATATTTAAATAGACCAATAATTTAAATTATTTTTTTTAGTATTCTATTAAATCAAATAAAATATTGTGATAAATCAAAAGCTAACTAAAAAGAACTTTTATTTTTTAAAATTGTTTATGTATTTTATAACTATTTAAAAATATATTTCATAAGTTATGCTTTTAAAATTCAGTATTAAATTAATAATATTAATACCATAAAAATCTAAAGAGTAATATTTTTTGAATTAGACTAGTACACCCTTCTTCCACACTCTGCTGCTAATAAGCTTTGACATAATAAGATATATAGAAGTTATGGATCCACCGAGACATCGTGTAGTGAGGACAAGAGTATTTTTTATATTATATATTATTAATTTGGATTTTTAATGGATTATAATTCGATGGAGAAATTTTTGAGATATGAAAATTAAAAGTAATGACTAATAACATTTTAAATTAAGCATTATTAAAATACCAAGCGATAGAGCTTAATTGTCAAACATAACATAAGGAACAGAAATCACTTTAAAAAAATATATGGATAAATTGTTTTAATTATATTAGGACTTTCCATAAATTAATTAATAATACTAAAAGTTCTAAAATTTTTAAAATTAAAAAATAAATTGAAAAATTAAACATATATATGACTTTTAAGCATAAATTATAAATTATTGTTTTGTTTTAGATTTATGGTTTATTATTCAAAATAATTTTCTAACGGAAATTAAAATTACATGAGAAACTTTTTATCTGACTTTTTAAACAGATAATTGGATTTAACTATTCTGTCTGTCTGCGTCTTTCTGTCTATCCGTCCGCACTTTTATTGTAATTAAGGGATTTTAATCTTTACTTTCATAAAGGGATTTTACTATTTTCTAATTCTACTTAAGGGATGTTAAAAGTTTCTTAAACTTATTAAGGGATTTTAGTCTTTACTTTAATAATGGATTTTAAATGTTTTTATTCTAAATAAGGGGATTTAAGGTATTTCTTATTATAATTGAGCGATTGTAAGCAATTAATTATTCTAATTAAGAGATTTTAAGAGACTTCTTATTCTATTTTAGGTGTTTCCTTGTCAATTAACCCAAAATATATTTCCAAATTATACATAAAAATAATCAAAAAACCCCATAAGTGTGCCAAAAATTGAGTAAAAATAGATTAAAATGTAAATATTAATCAAAAATTACCAAAATAATGTTAAAATTTGTAACGCGATCTTCCGTTTTTATTTTAAAACACTTATAAATGTTAAAAATAGGGAAAATTGGTGAATATTCCGTTTTAAATCAATACTTTGAACAAAAATTATAAAAATCGATTCAATATAACCAAAATCTGAACAAGATATTCCTTTTTATATTAACAATTTTATAAAAATGATTAAAATCGATTCAAAATAGCCAAAATCTGAACAAGATATTCCTTTTTATATTAACAATTTTAAAAAAATGATCAAAATCGATTCAAAATAGCCAAAATCTGAACAAGATATTCCTTTTTATATTAACAATTTTATAAAAATGAAAAAAATCGTGTATAAATTGCCAAGAACAGAACGGGCTATTACGTTTTAAAAGTTAAACTATGGGTTAAAATGATCAAAATACGATAAAATTAGACAAAAAACTAAATGGGACATTTCGGGAAAAAATGACCAAATTAGGGGTAATTTAGACAAAAATCTAAACGAAATCTTCCGAAATTAAAAGTAATAACAATTAAAAATTATATAAAATATTAGAAGCGAGCGAACGAGTGGATCAATCGACCATAAAATTAATGAAACTAACTTTACAGAGCCAGTGATTATGACCGTATCAATCTTGTTTAAAGAATAATAATGAATTTTATTATAGAAAAAAATTTAATGTTACAATTGAGAAATTATTAATTAATTATTAGAAAAAACTATCAGCAACAATAAAAATTAAGCAAAACTTGTAATTTATTTTTGATTTGTCTTAAATTTTTGATTTTTCTTATTCAACTATTAAAAAATTTCCAAAATAAAAAAATAAATCTTTTTTATTTTTGTAAATAATTTTATTGCATTATTTAAAGTTAGAATCTTATGTTAAATTGTTCCCTTAACTTCTAAATTAAATGTGTTGTATTTTAAAGTTTTAATGTCATCAATTTTTTTAAAAAGTCGAAAAAATAAACTAATAGACTAAGTTATTAAAATAATATAAAATTTTTAAATGTATTTTTGTTTTAAAGTACTCATAAAGTATTAAACTTTAAACAATTTAAAATAATTGAATAGTTTATATTGATTTTGTAAAATAGCTTTGTGACATTAATCAAAATAGAAATATTGGAGAAATTAATTAAAAAATAATAATTGAGTTTTTTACAATTTTTAAATTACAGTTTCAATTAAGAATAATTGTTTGTTTAATTAATCTAATTACTTATTTTGAAAAAAAAAACTTGAACGTAACATCTTAAAATAAAATTTAAGATCAAATTCCAATAAAAAAACTATGAAACAATCTTCACAAATCATGAATTAATTTCTTAGATATTTATATATTAATCATAACAATTATTGTTACAATGTAACTTACCAAAAAAATACAAAAATTAATAAATAATTTTATTGTCACTTTAAATTACTTTTAATACTTTTATGAAATTTTGTATCATAGTTTAATTTATGGATTTTTTCTAATATATTTAAAGAGATATAACATTAAAAAACAGTTAATATAGAAGTTATGTTTCACTTTCATTTTTTTAAAATAATTTATAAGTATACCTATATAGGAAAGTTCTCTATATTGAATCCGTAGCTTTAGCTATAACAAAAAACTAAATTATTATTATTTAATTAATTTCTCCGATATTTATAACTTAAAGATATCAATTGTTGTTATAAAGTTAATAAAAAATTTAAGATGTTTAGATAAATTAATTATTTGGAAGTAATAATGTTAATATTAAATTCTATTTCAATTGATTGATTTTAATGCTTTAATTTTTCTTATTCAATGATTTTAATGTTTTACGAAATTCCATAAAAGAATCTACTGAACAAATTTTTTCTTTAAGTATTAAATTTTTTTCTAATATATAAAAAAAATTTTTTACTTTTGTCCATTTTTTAATTTATTATTTGCTGTTTAAATTATAAATCGTATAGAAATAAATTATTTATTTCCAATTTATTCAATAATTTAACATTTAATTCGAGATAAAAAGGTAATTAAAAATGAAAAAGATTTTATCAATTTGTTAATGAAATAATTCTTCTAGTATTACTAATTATAAACTGGAATCTATAATTAAAGTTCTATTTTTTCACATTTTGTTTAAGAAAAAAATAGAATTATAATTGAAATAGTTTTCATAACTTTATTTATGAAATATATCTTGTAAATTTAGTAATTATAAAATGCAATAAGTTATAAAATTTAAAGTTTCAAAGTTTAATTCAAGAAAAAATGAAATTATTAATGAAAAAACTTTTAGCACTTTGTTATTGAAGTATTTGTAGTTTTAATAATTAAAAACATTAATTCACAAATAAGTTGATATTTTAAACATTTTGCAAAAAAAGAAAAATGACATTATAAATGAAAAAGAATTTATCAATTTGTTAATGTAGTTACTTATTATAAACTGCAATCTATAATTAAATATAAGCCTTTAACATTTTATTCAAGAGAAAAATGATATTAGAAATGGTTAAGATTTTGTCAATTTGGTTATGAAGTATTTCTTATTGTATTATTAAATAAACACTGCAATCTTTATATAAATATATATTTTTAAAATTATATTCAAATGAAAAACTATATATATACGGAAATCTATAATTAATTATATTTTTAATATTATATTCAAGAGAAAAACGCAATAATAACTGGAAAAGTTTTTATCAATAGCTTAATGAAGTATTTCTTGTTTTATTACTAATTTAAAAATAGAAATAAAAAATTAATTTTTGTTTTAGACATCCCGTTGGCTTTTATTTCATTTAAATAATTATTTTTTTTGTTATTGAATACATTTTATCAAATTTAAAATAAAATTAAAATGTTTCTAAAAGAAATATTTTCAAGTATTATTGCTAACACAGTTTTAACGATACTATTTAATATTCTCAAATATTTCAAATTAAATTTAAAATGTTAATATTTTAAGTAGTTTTAATTAAATATATTCATCAATTGTCATAAGATAAATTTAAATTTGTCTTACATTTTTTTAGTTAAGTACTATATTCATAAGTAATTTAAAAGATTTTAGAGATCTTTAAATAGATATATTATAAGAATTTCTTGAAAATATATTAGGTCAAATAAGACCGATTAAGGTTATTATGTATTATTCCGGAACAACTGTTGAAAAAATAGTTTTTAATTTTTGATCTTAGATTTTTAATAAAAGTTAGTGCTTGTATGTATTAATTTGAGGATGTAATTTTGCTACAAACTAACATATTCTGAAATTTAACCGTTATTTTATAATGTGTAACCATTCAACTGGATATAAAAACCGACCATTAATTGAAAAAACGTTAACATAACTACGTTATTAATATATTTTATTCCCACATTAGAATTAAAAATATATTTCCCATTTCCATCAAAAAAACACAAACTAGTTGCTCTTATAAACGAAAACTAAATATTTTTAATTAGGGAAATATAAAAGAAAAATGTTATTATTAAGAACACAAATTAGATAAATAATAGAATTATTTATTTGAAAGAGTTTCTTGACTTTTACAGTGAAATAATCTAAATCATATTTATTATTTTACGTTTAGGATTTTGAATGGAACTTTTTCCAATAAAAGATCAGAAATGAAGAATATATAAAAAGTTATTAAAAATAGGAAGTCAATCCAGATAGATAATAATAATTATATTTGTTCTAAGTTTATTTGTTACTAAGGTTAAAATTATATTTTCCACTTCTGGCTAAGAAATTTGCAAATTCAAAGCGTTGCGCGCGATAAAAGCATTTAACATCAAATAATAATAGTAAATCCACTATAAAAACAAAAGGCTGACATTTCTGGTAGATAAAATTTTTAAATATTTTTAAAAGTTATTAATTACAAACTTCTTGCTTGTTATTTAATCGTTTCTTTGTTTGAGTTTATTTTAGCAATAACATTTGTACAATCTTGTTGAAGATCTTATTGAAAACGATAAGTTTAGTTAAATTAAGAATAAATTTAATTAATAATGACGATTTTTAAGGTTACATTTTAAATTAAAAACTTGCATTTCTGTCATTTAAAACTAATGGTTATTATTGTAAATGGTTAAGCTGATTTTTTAATATTTGCTGAAAATCCTAGATAATGACTTTACGCTAAGAACAGTGAGCTATTTTTGACTATTACTTTCATATTTTTTATCTGACTGCAAAGTTGTCAGATATATGGATTTGATTATGAACGTCTGTCTGTGTACACTATTAATTAAATAATTTTAATATTTTTTCATACAAAATGATTTTACCAACTACCGATGTTAAAAAAGGATTTTACCTATTTCTTATGCTAATTAAGGGATTTCATAAATTTCTTATGTTAATAACGGATTTTGACCATTTATTAATGCTAATCAAGGGATTTTAATGTCAAAAAGATCAGAATATAGGTTAAAAAATAATATAATATTTTCAAAGCTTGCATTCTTGGGGCAAACAAAAGGACAAATGTCCGTTAAAAACGCAAAAATATGATAAAAATAATAAAAATTAGGTAATAAATATGAAATGAGTCAAATACCTCTTTTTGTTGAAAAAATATTTATTTTCAGACTTAAAATAACAAATAATTACCAAAATTAAGAATAAAATTAGATTGGCATATTATGTTTTTGCCATAAAAATAGTGATACTCAGACTCAAATTGGCATAAAATTACCGATAAACTAGCCAAAATGAGCAAAAGTAGGCTAAATTGACAAAATTTGATTAATAGCTCAAGTCGCATATGTTGCTATTTGTAGAAAAAATATGAATTTTTAATCTCAAAAAGGTCACATAATATAGGCAAAATAGACAAAACTTTACATGGTTATGCCACTTATAAGTGATAATAAAGTGATTTATTTTGGATTTCATCTGTTTTTAACATAATATTTAACTTAAAACATAAATTATAAAATAATGGGAGCGAGTGAAGAGAGATAGCGACAATACACTAACTAAAATTTACGCATCAAAATTAGATATTAAGACCGTATCTAGCTTGTTTTATTTTAAATGTGAGATAATGCTATTTATTTTAAAAATAACCTATGTAACATCAATTAACTCATTTTATTAACAAACAAAAATTTGAAAATTATAAAAAGAACAAAAACAAATGTCTGTGATTTAGGGTATAATAATTCTACGTTTTTCAAAACAAATAATTTTAAAAATTAATGTTTGAAAAATTAAAATTCAATAAAACCACATACAAACTATTAAAACATTTGCATAAAAAGAGTATGAATTATTTTAATATATGTATGTTTCGTATTCTACTTTTGATATTTTTTCGATTTTTTATTAACAATCGATAGTAAATGCGTATCTAATGTCGGAATACTAATTAAATATGATAAATATTCAGTAATATATATCGCCGATATCGTATATTTTTTAAAAAATTAAATAATGTTATTAATAGTCTGTTTTATAATGGTTTGGTTTGGATTGGATTTGATTTGATAATTATTTTTTAGCTCACTTTAACAAAGTCAGCTATTGGATTTGCAATGTCTGTATGTCTGTCTGTCTGTATGGATGTAGACTTTTTTTAGCTCACAAAAATCAGCCAAAAATGACCAAAATTGTGTCAAAAATGAGTCAAAATAGTCTCAAAAATGGCTTAAATAAGGGCAAAACAGGGCTTTAATTGTGTCAAAAATGACTAAAAATGGGGCAAT
>JAQIXJ010002466.1:0-15759 GCA_034700185.1 Phthiracarus laevigatus | reverse complement strand
CAAATACGACTTACCAAATACGACTTACCAAATACGACTTACCAAATACGACTTACCAAATACGACTTACCAAATACTAAAATTGCCAATGGTTTAATTTTTCTCAAAAACAACCTTAAATTTACTTTCTCAGACTGGATCAATCCAAACCATTTCAATAAATATTTATGGAAACCAATCCAAACCAAATCATTAAAAACCCATAAGCAAATGATAAACATTTTATTCCATTTACATAATTTCAAGTTAAATATTTTAAGGAAAAGACACAAACAAAACCGGTCGAACCTTAACCAATCGTTCGAATAAATATTTTAAATTTCATAAATCAGTTAGTTTTGGGATAGTTATGCGTTGGCGTTTAACAGTTTAACATACTTATTATTAAATAGGAGTTATGCGAAAACATTTTTTATAATCTAATCTATGGCTATAAATAATCTATTAAACTAAATTCAAATCCATTTATAAATAAAAGCATCTAAGCTTTAATACTTTAAGAAAAAAATCATATTTCTTTAGTTGTTATGATTCATTGTTATTCTCCATCAATTTGTTGGTGCGCATACATTCCGTCCGTCCGTATGTCCAGACTAGCGGTCAATCCATATATTTAGCTTTCTTTTAACGTATTATCTCGCCATACTCACGCGCGTGAGTAAAGTGAATTTTGTGTAACTCTTTATACTCACGCATTATCTTCAAAGCTTTAAAAAGTGGTTAACCAAACTGCAACTCATGAAGCGTGAGTCCGATTTGCTTAAGAGTTCAATTTTTGTAATCAGCTCTTTAAAACCTTTCATTTGATGTATATATCACCATTAGTTCCATCTGATCCAAGAGTGGGAACAGATGGAACAATTGGTGATATATACATAAAATGAAACATTTTGAAAAGCTGATTACAAAAATCGATAATACGCTTATAAAAACTCTTAAGCAAATCGGTAATACGCTTCCTGTGTAACAAGCTGTTAAATTTTACTAAATTTGTTAAATATGGTCATAATTAACTTTTAAAATTTAACATTGCGTGAGTAAGCAATTTTTGAGAATTAAAATTTTATGCCTTACTCACGCGCGTGAGTAAAATGAATTTGGGAATAAAAATTCATCCCTTTTAGCCATACTCACGCGCGTGAATATAACAAGATAATACGTTACATAATATCCAATTTTTAAGTGTTTGATTTTAAAAATGGAAATATAAGAACTTAAAAACTTAGATACTCTATGAATGTGTGATTGTTGTTTAATATTAATTTCGATTGAAAAATACATAAGATTACTGACAATAATAATTCAAACCATATCAATATAGTCTAACCATAGTTTACTGTACATTTGATCAATCATTCGTTTTAATAATCATGTTTTATTTATAACTTTACAATACTCGAAACCCTATATAAACTGATTTATAGTAATAATAAGTACATTTCAAAAAAACAGAAATAAGCACTTTATAAGTCGCGGTGAAAATTTAAATATAATTTAAGCGCCAAAGGAAGTGGCAATGCGTTTATGTTTTGTTTCATCAAATAAGTGTAACTTAACCGATCTTCTTCAAGCGGTTTCTTCTCAATTTCTTCATCGGATTGATTTTCGAGTTTATCACCGGTAATGTTAACCACATTTGCGTCTTTTTCGCAACTATTCGTATCAGAGTCGGAGTCAAACTCTGCGAGTGCTATGCGTTTGAATATCAATCCAGTTGCTCGTCGTATGCGATGTAATGGATATAATGAAGAATTTGAATTCGAGTTTGAATTTGACGCTCTTATCTCACTATTATCACCATTTTGCTGGGCTGGCGCTGGACATGGATCCTCCTCATCATCTGCATGTGTAAACACAATTACATACACTAAAACTCAATACATTATTAATTGGAATAATACCTGTAATACTTATACTTCGTTTCTGTCTTTCGCTTGTATTAGCGTGAGTTACGCACTCATCGATATCTCCATCGATATCCATCGATGGTTCTTCGAAGCAATTTTTGATCCCGTTTTTCAATTCAGCACTACTTTCTCCATTTTGCGACTTTTCTATTTTAAATTTTTCATTGCCATTCGAGTCATTGGATTCATCGTTAACAACCTGCTGAAAAACAGCAGAAATCGAAGTCGATAATGAGGAAGCAGCTGCAGCTACAACTCTACTTGGAAACGAGTCTTCGCACGCCATTTCTCTATGACTTGCATTACTACTTGTATCATCACTGGTGCCATCACTTTCTTCGAAAATAGGTATAACAATCCGACGATTACATCGTTTAGCGACGCGTCTAACTTTAGAGCCCGAATCGTTGGAACGATTTTTTCTAGAGTTTTGCCTGCATTTATAACCATTTTTCAAACATATGGAAGGATTTTCGGATTCTGCCTTTTTTCTTAGCTGTATTCGAATGACTGAACGGCAAATATCCTTAAGTGACAATGGTTCTGTATCAGCTGTCAAACACAAACATTTACAAATACATTACATGAAATTAACTTATAATGTTTTCATATTTACGTAATTTAACAGCATTTAAGCCGTCATTTGGAGAAATAACGAGAGATGCGAATGAAACGGGAAGAACACTCTTAACAGACCACGTGGTATCAGAGGTTCGAGTGATTTGTAGCAAATGATCATTTAATGGCATCACTAATATTCCTCCAACTTTTATCAAGTTTTTCATGTAATTTTCGTGTTCTGGAGGACAAGAAGCGCCACAATAAACTCTGTCGTATTGCCTCATCGTTGATGTATCGATAGAAAGGCAGTTTCCAACTGTGAACTTAGGATCACAGAACTCGTACTTATCGACAGCTGGCGAATTCATTTTAAATGAATGCAATTTGTCATTCGCGTAATCAACCACTTCTTGATGCAATTCGATTCCATGGCTGACACCATTGGCTCCCAACGCCAGACCAACCATTGTACTCAAATATCCGGTACCACTTCCAAGATTAAGAAACGATAGGCCAGCTTCTAATTTAAGCGATTCCATAACTTCGGAATAAATGCATGGCGCAGACAGATGTAGGTTTCCGTGTTTCCACGCCAAATCCCGGTATGCATTCTCTTTGCATCCGTCCGCGTAATAGTGTGCGCGATCTACTGCTCGGAATATGCTCTCTATTCGCAGCGATTTTATGTAATCCGCTTCCACTAAATTATCTATTAGTTCGTCATTATCTTCTCCAGCACTCACTGCTCCACCCATTTCTTTGAAATAATCAACAACTATAGAATCAATTATTTACGAGATAATCAGTTGATAAGATTTTTAACATTTGTTTTAAGATAAATAATTAAGCTATTTTTTAATCATTCAACTTTTATGGTATACTATATTCAATTCAATTTATTAATATGATTAGTAAATTGCAATTATTGATAGTTACTATAGTATACAAGCGTTAAGTTTAATCGCTAAACCAATTAAAATTAACAAATTCATTCAAATTTAATCTAAATTTATGGACGCATATAGTCATTAGTTTGCATTAATTAAGGCAATTCTTTGTTTATTTATTTTCAATGTTATTACTGATATGAATACTGCATCTAATTTTTTCATAATCAATTATATAACTTCAAGTAAAGCTATTTATACCTATATTACTGTATTAACGTACAAATAACAGCACTAATTGAGACAAATGTCGGCAAATTGTGAATGCAATCAAATAACTATTAGAAATTTAGTTAAGATTTAAATGGACTCAAACAACAGCTGATAAGCCTTAACAACAATAATAATACAATGACGTCATGGAAAGTAGTAATAGATTATCAATTATTGGTTAACTTATAACTTCGATGTACTGATTATTAAAGATGGGCACAGATGCGGATGTTTCAAATTTTTAACGATTTTTGCATATCCGGACATTAGTGACATTTTCAGCTCATTTTTAAAAACAAAAATCGAGCTTTTGAATTTGACCATGTCTTTTGTGACCCAGTCTAATATTGATAAAGGGATTTGAAATCTTGCTATCATGGGTTTTAGAACTAACATATTTGGTTGTGTAAGTATGTATTAATCTGCGAAGAATGTGTGGTTAATTATTTTATATGCGAATTTAATGCAGATATAATTATAATTGTAAGGGCGAGTTCGGACGGGTCAGATAGAATAAAAAATTTTGAGGGTGAATGGAGAGCAGATAACATTTAGTATCAATTTTTGCCTATGGTTGCGTATCGTAGTTTTTTTTGTATCCATGCCCAGCTCTACTGACGATTTGTCTGTTCGTCTGTTTTGAAGTATGGTTTGGTTTTGTCCCCTTTAACCACATTTCGAAAAACTGAATCTTATGAAAAATAAGTTTTGATCATTTCGAAAAAGAAATAAGCCTAACGATCTCATTTCAGTCAAAATCGTTAGATAGTTAAGCAAATAGAAAGTTAAAAATTATTTTGTTTAAATCAAAAATACGATTGCAAATTACAAAGTTGACCATAAAATATGTGAATCTGATTCAATGATTTTGCTAAACTTCCAATCATTGCATAGAAATGTTCTACTAAGCCACATCCCACTGTTCCACAATGCTTAACATTTCTATGCATTGAGTGGAACGGTAGCAAAACATTGATCTGATTCAATATTTTTAACTAGTTATTAAAATAATTAATAACAAAGAAATTCTAATTTGTTTTTTAGCTCACTTTCTTGAAAAGAGAGCGAGGTTATGGATTTGACCATGTCTGTCTGTCCGTCCGTCCGTCCGTCCGTCCGTCCGTGACGGTGTCCGCACTAGCTCGATAATTGAAGTTAGCTCGTATTTTGCATTTGTTAATTTTGACATTTTCGAAAACTTTAGATTAAATATTAATCTTAAAAAACTTTTTACCTAAGATTAAACTATGAAAAGTGAGCTCTCTATGAATGTGTCGTTCTTGTTTCCCTCATAGAGTTGTCATTTTTCATTTTTTAGGTAGGGGGCAACATTTTGAGTATTCTTGATGGGGAGTGATCCCCCTCCAGTCCCCCCTCTGGGACACCCTGTTGTTACGAAATAATATTTCTAAAAACTTGATAAAACTCAGCTTAAAGTCAGGTATCTAGGCTAAAGTTGAATAATATAAATATAGAATAGCAATTACTTTTTATATAGATCTATGATTTTTAACAAATTAACTATTTTTTAACTAATTTAACAAATGTGTTTATAAGTTAAGATTTTATCAGTGTCTCACAATTTTGTATATTCCAGAAAAACACATTTCCATAAGGTTATCCGGGAACTACTTTAATTATTTGATGTGCAGTTTTTTGACAACAAATTCATGTTTCCTAAATCAATAAGATTATTAATTTTAGGGAAACAATATTATTATAAACAACACAAACAAAATATCCTAGATGATTGATTAAGAACAAATCATTTATTTTTATTTTATTTGTTTTCAAATTTTCTTCAATAATAATTATACAACTATATTAGTTATATATTTAGCTTACATTAACAAACCTTTTTAGTACATTGTTGTGAAACAAACTATACACTTAACTTAAAATTGACAAAAATGAAAAAAATTTTTAATCGAAAAACACACAGCCAACAAACTAGGTTTTACAAATGATAATAAATAAACAGAAGTTTGAATTTTTTAAGATTGCTTGAAAGCAACATTTTATATACAATATCTTTATTTTTTAGCTATAAACTGTTTTTTAAAACTCAATTTTAGTTTCCTCTCATTCAATTAAAAGCTATTATAATAGATGAATTTTTTCAAAAAATGTTTAAGTTTAACAAAAATTTTGTATTTAAGCTGTAAAACTTGTATTAAAGTTTTAGCTCTATTAGTATATCTCGAACTATTGGACTAATAGGCTTCGGTTTTCTGATGTACAGTCTGACCCCGATTATGGCACCTCTGATTATATCAAAATTCGATTATTGCAATAATTTTCTAATGCACCAATACTTTTGCTATTTTTATAATGTTAAATTGTTCGGATTAAGGCAACTCGGGTTATAGCAATTACTCGATTTTGGCAACTACTTATAAAAACACCAATACTTTAAACAATACCTCAATTATGGCAAGTTTATGAATGTGTTAACCTTCTCATCTTTACTCTAAATTGAACAGAATGCAAGTTTGCATAAAACTTTCGATTTTCTTTAAATTTAAAGTTCAGATAACGTGAAACCTTTCATAAAGTAAGTTTAAAAATGAAATTTTATTGTTTATATTAATTAATGAAAATTGAAAATCTAGTTTATAGTCATAAGTTTAAAAACTCAAAATAGACAAAAATAACAGATTTTTTGACACAAATTCAATAATAATCTTATAATTCCTATAATAGGTTGTGTTTTTTATCTGACTTTTTATACAGATATATGGATTTGGGTATGTCCGTCTGTCTGTCTGTCTGTCTATCTGTCTATCTGTCTGTCTGTCTGTCTGTCTGTCTGTCTGTCCGTCCGAACACTTATTCTATTTAAGGGATTTTACTAGTTTCTTAATCTAATAAATGGATGTTACCAATTTCTTATTTTAATTAAGGGATTTTAAGAATTTCTTATTCTAACCTAGGTATTTCCATGTCAACAAGGCCAAAAATAGCATAAAATTGGTCAAAATTGGTCACAAAATTGATCAAAAATTGGGTAAAAATGAGCTGAAAACTGATAAAAATGGGAAAAATAAGGCAAAATAAGGTTAAAATTGGGAATGGGATCTCCCTTTTTTATATTAAAAGTCTTAAAATTGTCAAAAATAGTCAAAATTTGTGAACATATGAATGGGATATACCGTTTTATAATAACAATTTGAACCAAAATGATAAAAATCGAGTAAAATTAGCCAAAAATCTGAATGGGAGATTCCGTTTTTATAGTGACAATTTTATAAAAATGATAAAAATCTGGTAAAAATTGCCAAAAAACCGAACGGGATGTTCCGTTTTCATTGTAACTATAAAGACTATAATTTTAAAAATAGCGTAAAAATAGATTTGATTATTGGCTTATTTTTAGTAAAAATCCGAAATTATAAGTAAAAATTCAACTATGACTTGAGCGATGAGAATATGAGCGAAGAGAATAACTGAACTGAACTTGACTTTACAAAGTCAGATATTACGACAGTATGGATCTTATGATGCACCGACGAGTTGCCATAATCGGTGTTAGACTGTAATAATTTGAATTTATTTTTAATATTAATTCTGATAAACAAATTTTGAAAAACTCTAAGAGAACTTATACTTTCTAATTTGAGAAAACTCATAGTTTGCTACCTTTTTAAAATTTATCAAATAGTAGCATAGACTATACAGGAAAATAGATTTCTTTTTGACATGTTATCATTAAAGAGCGGATAATGACAAAAGATTATAAAAGAAGAAAAACATATTTAAAAGTATTTAAAAAATGACTATATAAATATTCGTTTGCATATTTCTTGATAAAAGAATATTTAAGGCATATTTTGTATTTGTGAAAATTTATGTGTGTTTAAGATTATTAGAAACAACCAAATATGACTAAAAAATATTTTGAAATAATATTTGAACAATTTTTAGATAATAAATATTTTCATATATTGAATTTTTTTAAAATAAAAATCCCTCTTTAATTATCATTGCTTTTGGTGAGCAATAAAACATGTGGTTTATCACTGCTTTTAGCACAGTTATTTAACCTTTTGGATTTAGAGCTAAGGACATTCTTTGTTTGTTCCACTGCTATACTCATATGAGTTGCGTTAATAAATATTTTATGTATTAAACTGCTAAACGCAACGCATATGAGTATACTAGTGAAACAAACACAGAATGTCCTGAGCTTCAAGTCCAAAATGTTTGTTAACAATGCTAAAAACAATGTTAAACCTGACCATATGTGTCATTGATGACTGAATTGACAAAATGTCCAAAAGAGAATATTTTTACTGTAAGCGTTAAATAACCACGAATTACAAGATATGTGCGATTTTTTCTTCCAAAATAACATTGTTTGATGTAAGTTAAAGCAAATCTATATTTTATCTAAATAGTTATTCCAATTTAATACCATATTTAGTACCATTCATTAAATTTCGAATTAAAAACATGAAAAATCTTTTAAAATTTCAAAAATTGTTTAATTCGTTTGACTCGTTTATTTAAATTTGATTAATTTGGCGCTTAATCGGATTAATAACTCGTATTTAAAAGAAATTTTATTCAATAATTTACGATTTTCACTTCCCTAGTTATGAGACTTTACACGAAAACTTACATTAATTACTAGGGCTTTGAAAATCGTTAGAAAAACTAGTGCCAAATCGTTTGTTAATCGTTAGAAAAAAGTCTCAAAATCGTTAGAAAAACTCGTTAGAAATTTTAGATACTAAATTAATTTAAAAAGGATTTATAGTTATATAAACCCTAAAATATTTCATTGAAAATCTTACTATTTAAAAAAATTACTTTTAAATAAAATCTTTAGGTACAGAAACTATTGATTTTAATAATAATTATTTTAAGAAATCACTTGTTCTAAATAAATTAATCCAGAATCTTCATCGAACCCGTTTAAAAAATTTTAAATGAGAATATTTTTTGTAGCATTTTATTAATTTATATAATTTTTAGTACATTTTAAAATAAATTTCCTGAAATTGTTAGATATATTTAAAATCGTTAGTTATGTTTAAAATCGTTAAAAATTTTAAAGTGAATTTAAGATCTACAATGATTAATATAAAAGAATTTATAGCTCGAATTAAGTAATTCTGTAGAAAAATTGAATCGTTAATTAACGATTTTCAAGGCCCTAATATTAACTTAATTATGTTTTTTATATACACTAATTTTAAAATTTTTGTACCAAAATATCAAAATTTTTGTTCCCAAATAACCATCAAATTTCTTAATTTGTTCTAACCAAAAATCCGCCGTCTTGATAACTTATAATATAAAATAATAATGAACATTAGTAATGCACTCATTTTAATTCTAATTCTTTATTAAATATTTCAAGTTTAAATATTCAAAGTTTGAATTTATAGCATTTCACCAAATTGGTAAAAAATTATGGCAAAATAGGAAAAATTTGAAGCGCAACAGATTGGTTCAGTAATCAAAATTCGGCAAAAGTAAGGTTTAGATTTCATTGGCATCGGTAGCATATTATGACTGTATCGATCTTGTTTTGTAATGTAATTACAGTAAATGAAAATTTGTGACAAAGTTATAAAATTTTTAATATTGAAAAATTTTATTAAACGATTTTAATAGATTTTAAGCAAACTTTTAAACAAGGAAAAAAGTCATTAATGTTAAAAGTGTCGTAATTTATTTTTGTTGTTTTAATTGAGCTTTGCCCAATTTTATGATTTTTTTATAAAGAGTTCATAAATTCATTTTATTATTAATGCATTACTTTATATACATTATATAATTTAAGTTAATTTTGCTTTTTACTGTAGTTTACAAAAGCACACTATAATTTTCATAAAATAATTTATGCCAACTTAATTTTCTAGCTGTTTAAAGGCTTTAAACAGGAAAATAACTTGAAAATGTATTACTACTTCTGTCATCAAACAAATAATTTCTTGTTTAAATATATTTAAAAATGTTTTACAAAAATTAACTAACAAAAACTAACAAAACATTGTTTGAAATAACATATAATTTTTAAAATAAAACTTTGTTAAATGGATTTAAACTCATTCACGTTTGGTGTAATAGTTATAATATTGGTTATAATCTTTTTTTATTTGCATGGCTTTTACAAAAATCTCAAAAAATATCCACCAGGACCACTGCCACTACCTTTAATTGGAAATTTATTGAGTAATTATTGTTTGAATATACTTTTTTCACTGTCCATTATTCTATTTATTCATTTACAGAATTATTTTGGCAAAGAAATCAAAGCCCATATTTAACAATACACGAGTGTTGCAAACCATACGGCAAAGTCAGTACATTCTGGATTGGATCGAAGCCCGTAGTCTTTATATTGGACTATGAAATTGCTAAAAATGTGTTTAATAAACCAGAATTTTGTGGAAGACCGGAATCTATTTTTAATTTAATTGATTTTGGAGTTTTATTTGGTTTCCACGATTATGGCCTTAAAGTAAAACTTCACCGAAAAGTATCGATTGAGGCAATGAGGTAATAAAACATTAAATATCTATTATTCCCTCCCTTAACAGATTATTGATTTATAAAATATAGACTTTTATTGACAAATAACAATGTTTGTTCGCTTATCAACGAAGTTACTAATCAAGTTATGGCCAATATGATATCGAAAGAAAATGAACGACAGTTTTTCGCTAAGCCATATATATCTGAAATTGGTATTAATATATCTTCCACACTTATTTTTGGACAGAACTATGATATTGGCGATCCTATACTGTCTACAATACACGATTGTTTTGATGCGCTCAACAATGAATTGATAAAATTAACATTTATAGATTTTGTACCAATCACTAAATATTTTCTAAAACCAAATGAATCAAATATATCAAAACTGAATTTTCTGACAACATATAGTCAAAATTTTTTTGAAATTTGTAAAACTGGTTTTAAAATTGGAATGTGTGACAACTTTGCGAACTCATTGTTTACAGTTCGAAATAAAATAATAGACGAAGGAAAGAATGAGCATGAAAATTTATTAACGGATAAAGAATTAAAATCAATATTACTATCACTCTTTTTAGGTTTGTTTATTATTATTTTACCAAATTATATTTATCTACAATTATTTATATATATATTATTAAAGGTAGCACTAGTTATTAATTTTAAAACTCTCTGTGAAAAGAATTAGTATATAAATTTTAAAGTTAATCAGTTCTAAATTTAAACAAAATAGACCCATTCATAAAAAGCCCATTTTAACTAATGTTAATTCATGTTTATATTGGTTTTTAAGTCAAAATTTCAAGGTTCCAAACCTTTTTATTTATTACGACAAACATAAAGACTAACCGAAACACTTATGGACATTGTCAAATTTTTAAGCTGGACGTTTTGAAAAATCATAATTTTTGATCATTAATAACTTATTGATTTTATTATTACAAATGTTTTAATTAAAGGCACAACTGATACAACCCTTGGTGCAATGAATTGGATATTGTTAATAATTTCTCATTTCCAAGAAATTCAAATTAGATTAAGAGAAGAAATTAAGAACGAATTGGGTAATATGTTCTAACTATTGTTAAATTATTAATTCATAAGTAAAATTATACATTAAATTATGCATGTTTATATCAGAAAAGTCGCGTTCCGTGTTAGTTATCTCAAAATTATAGGCTAAGATATAAACTCATCCCTTCGGTTATTGTTTGAAATTATTTAGCATTAAACACAAAAACACTTATTTTTTTAAATAACACAAATAAGCTAACAAAATTTAATTAATATTTTGAGAGCTTTTATAATTTAAACTTTATTTGTATATTCCACTCTATTCCACTATATTCCACTCTTTTCCACTCTATTCCAACTTTACCCGCTGGAGAGCGCATTCTTGTATTGAACGCAGTGGCGTATTTAATTCCTAGTTTATTATAATGCGCTCTCAATCACATAAAGAAACAAGAAATGGACACACATATGATGTATTATGATGTCATATTGAATCAGATTTAGTCTATAAGATGAATCATAACGTTGAGATAAAAATTATCCAATTAAATTAATTGAGTCATTAAATGTGAAATTAGGTAAAATGGTAAGTTTCAAAACTGAGTGTGAGTTAGGGTGAATTAGGCACAAACACAGACACAGTCATATCAATCATATAATGGCAATTTTCAATATGCCATAAAATATTTTGAATACATTACTATCACAATGTTTAAATTAGATAATATTTTCTGTTTTTTAAAATATTTATAATGATGGATAATTGGATCAAATCGGGTCGATTGACCCCATCATGTTCAGTAATTAACGAAATTGTATTACCTATTTAAAAAAATATAAATTTTTAAATAATCTTTTAGGCCTAAAAGCACCAAAATTTGAAGATAAAAAGAGATTCCAATATTTGAACGCATTTATTTTAGAAGTGTTAAGATTTAGACCATTGGGTCCAATCGGATTATTTCACAAAACTACATCAACAGCGGATATTTGTAAGTATAATAAAATATTACTTTTTAAATCATTTTAGTTAAATACTAGTAGGATATTCGCTGCCGAAAGATTCAATTCTATTCTCACATTTATATGCCATTTGCAATGATCCCAACTATTGGTCAGAACCGGAAAAATTCTTGCCCGAAAGATTTTTGGATTCAAATGGTTTACTAATATCTGGTCGTTTTCCAGGCTTTGTGCCATTTGGTGTTGGAAAACGAATATGTGTTGGCGAAAAAATCGTACCTGAAATATTGTTTGTAGAGTTAGTTTGCTTTTTGCAAGCAACCGATGGCTATATGTTTGTGTTAGCAAATGGTCCACAGAACGACGATCTTCTTTATAGGAATAAAGTTTACGTGCCAGGCATTTGTAAAGATTTTAAAGTTGTTCTAAATAGAATTATATGAACTTATTTTAAAATAATGATCCAATTCAGAGTCCATAGAATTAAATTTAAGAAAAATAAAAAATATCATAAAGCTACCTAATAATAAATAAATTTTTAGGGAGTAGAAAATGTTAATTAATGTTTATTCGATAATTATTGAAACTTAATATATAATCAAAAAAGTTTGTGCGCAACCAGTCCTTAAGCAAATGTAAAGTAAATTTTTATTAAGTTTGACAAGTTTCCTTAAGATTGAATAAAAATAAAGACAATTACTTTATGCCAGGTATATGTTTGGCATACAATAGACTTGATACCGGTGTACAACTTATTTAAACTATTTTAAAGTATAATTTTTTTTTGTTTATTCTGCTGGAATCGAATGCGCGTAATAAAATTACCATATCATTATTTTGAATAATTGCATAACGTTGAAAATGAACACTAAATTACATAAGATAATATGCACTTATAATATTGATTATTTAATAAAACAAGGACACTCCACTGGGACACTGCTAATAAACATATTTTTCATTTAAATAAAATACTATACGTCCATGTAATTTATTATAATTCTTCATTTGCCCATTTATCTTGTTTTATTGTTACATATCTCATTAATTTGTTGTCAAGCACAAACAAGTCGTAAACAGGTTTGTGTGATAATAAGGAATATTCAAAATTATGCATTATTATATAGTTATTAAGTTTGATCAACGATTGCAATTATTAATATCATAAATTGTTTTACGTGAGTACGATATGACGGACACCCAGACAAAAATACAGACATACAATATATCTATATTGTAAAGTTAATTATAAAAATGAAAGAAACACTTATTTAAACAATATAAAAAGATTCACTGACAGAAAAGCAACTTCAATATTTTAGTTTATTAATAACTGAATTAAACTAAGAATCTATTATTATAAATAGTTTCATGTAAAAATGATTTATTCTTATTAATTTTTAATTTTCAACATTAAAATTTGTGTATAGGTTTTTATGCAATGCTCGATCTTATAATATTTATTTGGGTACAATTTATTCAAAGAACACTTTCAATTAAAGTTTGTATTTCAATATTTAAAGTTTTTAATGTTATTTGTTTTGGTTAAACAATAAACCTTATTAAAAACTTGTGATTTTGGGGATATTTACTAAAACCCAAAGAGTTTATGTTTCTTAAATATAATAATCAATTCAATACGTAAATCAAAACATAACTTTGTTTTAAAATGTTTTCGTAATAAAGCTTAGATAGTAAATGCTACATGAAAACGTTTATATGTAATAAAGAAATATGATGAATATTGTAATGTTTGGTAATAAAAGTTTGTGAGGTAAAAATTTTGAAAATTAGTTTTATTTTATTTTTATTAATGTTTATTTCCTTTTAAAATAGATAAAGCTGACGATGTTATCGATATACGAGTTAACGTCAGGTTATTTTATAATTATTTTATTATGAAACGTATCAAAAACCTTTATCTTAGAAAACTTATTTTTTCCGATTTTTAACTTAATTATATTGTATTTTAACATATATAAATATAGTTTAGACCTATTTTATCAGATGAAAGCTTTAGTTGGTCGTGCAAAAGTAAAAAACTTTTGGAAAAAGTTATATATCTTTTTTTGTAAATTTTAGTAAAACTAAAAAATGCTTATAATTGGAATAACAATAATTATATGTTTTTATTTTATTAGTTATTTAATAAATTTTTATCAAAAAGTTAAAAAATATCCGCCTGGACCATTCCCACTACCAATCATCGGAAACTTGTTAAGTAATATTTTCTCTTTTTGAAAATTTATAAGATTTAAATTCTTTTGAAAGTTCTGATTCGGAAACAACACGTACATGCATATATTGCAATATATAACAGTTGTCTGCCTTATGGCAAAATTGCCACATTTTGGTTTGGAACAATACCAGCTGTTATTATACTTGATTTGGAAATAGGAAAAGATGCGTTTTTCAAAGAAGAATTCAGTGGACGTTTTTCAAATTCAATCACGATGAAATTTCGAAATTTATTTCGAATGTACTCTTTAGATGATTACACTCAAGAACTTAAATTATTTAGAAAGTTGTCACTGGAGTCAATAAGGTAAGTAAAACATATGAAGGTGTCAATGGAAAGTTTGGCAAACTTGTTATTTAAAAGTTTTTTTTATTAATTGAGAGAACTAAAAAGAAAATTTTTGTCTGTAAAATAAGAAAAATGTAATTTGCTGATTATTATAGTTCTTTTATAAAAACTATTTTTTAAAGATTTATTTCGAAAAGAATAATTGTTTTTAAAAAGTGCTGATTTTTTGCTCGGATAACTATGGATAACATTAGTTTTAAAATATTATTGATTTTAGTTAGTTTAACTAAAATTTCGTGCGAAAACACTTTATTAATTCTTCCTGTTAATAGTTCCGCCGTATTTTTCGGTTTCTTTCCAATAAAATGTTTTTGCCATAATCATGTCTCCATATATTTAAAAAGGTGTAATCTTGTATTAAGAAAGCAATTACCTTATTAAAACCTATATCTAAATATACATATTTTTATTTATTTTATATTATTTTAAATAAATTTTTATTTTAATTAAAAACAGTTCATAAATATTTAAAAATGATTAACTTGTTCAACAAAGTGATAATATTTTATATATATATTAATTATTTTGTGTAAAAACAACTTTATATATTGAAGGCAAATCACAACAAATAATAGAACTTGCGTTATGATTAATAAGATTGTAAATGAAATTATCAATGTAATCAAAGTTGAAGAAAATGAAAAACCCTTTTATCCTGATTATTATTTGGCTAACTCCACTTATCAGATCATGGCTGAACTAATTTACGGGCAAATATTATCTTTTGGGGATCAAGATTTAAATAAACTACACCAAAGTTTCAATGATTTAAATTTGGAATTTATTAAAAATATAGTAATTGGTTTAATGCCATTAACTAAATTTTTTTTTTACAATTTAATACAACAGAGAAATCTAAATATGTTGCTACTTTTATTGACAAGTTATTTGAAAATAGTAAAAATTCGTACAAATTTGGAAAAACTAACAGTATTATGGATGAGTTGTTCTCTTCGAAATATAAAGAGGAAAACAAAAACAAAAATAGAAAAAAAAATTTAAATGATAATAATATTAAAACATTATTATTTACATTATTCGTGAGTATGTTGAATATATTTAATAAACTTGCGTT